>VDFB02271747.1:0-25073 GCA_007258455.2 Sequoia sempervirens
AGAGAAATCAAAAAAAAATCCGCTCCACTTTGGGGATCAAAAAATCAGGAGAAATAGTCAAACAGCCACTAAATATTTCCGTAACTTAAAAAGCCCTGGCCTTGCAATCACGGAGAAGGATGTTGTAGACCACAGTTGTCCACAAGCAGAAAAAATTATTTTCCACATAACACTTTACAAAGTATCGATTTTTTCAAACATTGTATATGCTCAAAGTTGGAAGAATTTTCAGATTAAAAACTATTTTAAAATTTTATACAGAAATCAAAATGAAGTTTCACAGTAGTTTGGGGATAAACTAAAGAAAAATAGTAAATTTATGAATATTACCAATAAAACCCTAAACCTTAACTTTCATGGGAGAGGGGGACAATTTTTTAGGCATGAAGGCATTTTTTTACTGCAGATTGGGAATTAAAAACATATAAAACAATCAACTTGCAACTAGCAGGCAGTAATCCCTAAACCCCAATATTTCCCTACCCAAAAAACTCTGGAGCTCGCACAAGGTATGGTGAAGAGAATTATAAACAGAAAATGTTCTATGGGCAGTTGAAACTATTTTATTGACAGATGAAATTATTTTTCATGTGGTTAAGGACATAGAAATCAGGATGAAGTTTCATTGTAACTTGAGAATTGATAAAATGGATAAAAAATTCAATATGCCACTGAAATTCTTCCTTTCAGATGATTCCTGACTAAGCACAAGACAAATGCTGCTGAAATTCCCTAACTTAATATTCAGAGGAAAACATGTTGCATAGAAACTAAGACAGGTTTAACTGCAAATTGAGGAAAATTAAAGAAAACTAGCCAATTTCAACTCTTCGGCACCAAACTCTAAATGAGAATACTTCCAGTACCAAACTCTTAGGCATGAAGGCATTTTTTTACTGCAGTTGGGAATTAAAAACATATAAAACAATCAACTTGCAACTAGCAGGCAGTAATCCCTAAACCCCAATATTTCCCCACCCAAAAAACTCTGGAGCTCGCACAAGGTATGGTGAAGAGAATTATAAATAGAAAATGTTCTATGGGCAGTTGAAACTATTTTATTGACAGATGAAATTATTTTTCATATGGTTTAAGGACATAGAAATCAGGATGAAGTTTCATTGTAACTTGAGAATTGATAAAATGGATAAAAAATTCAATATGCCACTGAAATTCTTCCTTTCAGATGATTCCTGACTAAGCACAAGACAAATGCTGCTGAAATTCCCTAACTTAATATTCAGAGAAAAAAATGTTGCATAGAAACTAAGACAGGTTTAACCGCAAATTGAGGAAAATTAAAGAAAACTAGCCAATTTCAACTCTTCAGCACCAAACTCTAAATGAGAATACTTCCAGTATCTAATGTTTCCCAGTTAGCTGCTTTTCCATTTTTCAGTGCACATTTACTATTGATGAACATCTGAAAACAAAGAGTTTCCCCATATTCTGTAAAACAATAATTCTTCTTCGATATCTCACCAGCTATCTATCTATGTGAAACTTATTGAATCTTGTGGAAACAGAATAATAGTTATAGATTAGTACTAATCTAAACAAATCAGTACTGTTTAGGATTTGCAGACTTCTGAACTCCTAAAAATGTAGGTTTCCTTAAAATTATCCCTAACCCTAAACCCCAATTGTTTTCTACTTGCACAGTGCTCAGAGAAGGTCATTATAGACTAGAGTTATATATATAGGCAGTTAATTTTTATGTGGTGGGACAATGAAATTTCACAGTAATTTGGAAATATGGTAAAAGTGAGACCAAGTCAATAGACTTCTAAAATTTTCTTTGTAGACTGAAATTTCCAGAACTTACGTGGGGTTAATATTGCTTATGTTATCCTAACTAAATTTTCAGAAGAAAGCAGCTTTTTACATGGAAATAAAATAAGTATTTGAACTTTAAAGTGCAGAAAAAATTAAGAAGAATAAAAGGCCAATTTGCAACCATTCGGAAGTTAAACCTAAACCCTATGATGCAGAGAGTACCTCTACTCTCCCTCTAACCACTCCTCTCGGTACTGATGATCTGCATATTAGATTTTTAAACATCCACAAAACACCAAAGAATACAGTAATAGCTAATAGCCAAAACAAAACAAAAATCAGAACTCAGATTCATTATCACAGAAGATAAATGAAACTAGTAGAAACAGAGACAGCAAAAAGAATCATCAATCCTTTTATTTCAATCACCAGAAAAGAAAAAAAAGTCTTCCATCCCAAACTTCCCCACAGCCAAAAACTTTTTCTAAAACCCAAAAACCTCCACTCCCAAAAAGACCGCCAAAAAAACCCACAAGAAGGGGGAAAAAAGGCCAAAAATAGTAACTGTCTAAATCTGATAGTTACGAACCAAAATTGCACAAACAGCTAAACAAATATAAGACTGACGGGTAGTGGGAGCCCATCCATTAATCAACGGTTACATTATCTTCCCTGCCCTTGAAAGGTTTTGAATCACTTGGTTCAGAAGAATCTTATTTTGTAAATTTCATGAGATCTTCTTCAGTGATCCAAGTGTTGTTGGAATTAGGTAAACCCACCCATTTTACCAAATACAACTTATAATTCTTGGCTCTTGTGGCAGCAATCTTAGTGTCCACTATCTTTTCAATTTGCTCTCTTCTTTTTCATGGCAATGTACTCAACAAGTCTCCCAGCACATTTTCAATAAGAACTTGTTCAGGACCTGAATGGTAAGGGTAAAGATCTGCAACATTGAAGATATGACTCATATCCAAATCTCCAAGCAAATTTAATAAATAGGCATTCTCACTAATTTTCTTTAGTATTTTGCATGGTCCCACTTTCCTAGGTTTTAATTTGTTATAAGTGCCTTGAGGAAATCTTTCTTTATGCAAACACACCATGACTTGCTCACCTTCCTCATACTTTGTCTCTCTGATGCAAATCAGCATTCCTTTTAAACTGCTCATTAGTTAGTTGCAGCTTGTGCCTCACTTGTTGTATTTCTTGTATATGCCTTGCAAAGTCCTCTGCATCTTGACTAACTCATTTCCCATTTGGAAGATAAATAAAATCAACAACCCCCTTAAGGTTGTTTCCCAAAACAACTTGGAAAGGAGACTTACCAGGACCTATTGATGCTTGAATTAAAAGCAAACTCAGCTTGTGCCAAAATCAAATCCCAATGCCTTTGATTCTCCCCAACTAGGCATCGAAGCAAATTACCCAAACTCCTATTTACCACCTCGGTTTGACCATCCGTTTGAGGGTGATAGGTTCAACCATACTGCAGTTTACTATCAAGCTTTCTCCACAAAGTCCTCCAAAAGTGACTCAAAAACTTTGTATCTCGATCGCTAGTAATAGTTTTGGGCAGTCCATGCAGGCAAACAATTTCTTTAAAAAATAAATCAGTAACCTTACTTGCATTAGTAGTCTTTTTGCATGGAATGAAGTGGGCCATCTTTGAGAACTGATCCACAACAACAAAAATAGAAGCATTTCCTTGCTGAGTACGAGGTAATCCCAACACAAAATCCATGCAGATGTCAATCCACGGTCCCTCAAGAACGGGTAAGGGTTTGTATAACCCTGTGTTTTGCTGTCCTCCTTTAGAAACTTGACAAAATCTACATATAGAAACAAATTTATTCACTTCCTTAACTGAGGCCAAAAAAAATCTCGCTTACCAAGCTATATAAGTTTTGTCCCTTCCAAAGTGTCCCCCCAAGCCATTTGAATGCATTTCCTAAATCAGTTTTTTCCTCTTGGATCCTATGGGGATACAAAGTTGGAGTCCTCTAAATAAAAATCCACCTACCAAAAGTAATCTTCAGAAAATTTACTCCTTGCAACAGTAGGACTATTGATTGCCTCAATAATTTTGCTGAAATAAGGATCATTTGCATATTCTCCTTTCATTTCTTCAAACCCAACAATCTCATTGGTCATTGAGACGAGTAAGTGACATCTTCTACTTAAAGCATCAGCCACTACATTAGTTTTGCCACTCAAATGTTGAACCATAAATGTATAGTTCTGCAAAAAGGAGACCCATTTGGCATGTTTATGTGATAATTTGGCTTGGGAGTTGATATATTTCAGCACTTTATGTAATGAGCCTTGCTCAAACTGATCACAATTTGCCCCAATTTGCAGCCTTGTAATTTCTTCAAACACTTTGTATGCAATGTGTAGGTGGCTGATATGTTGTTTTCAGTTTGTTGTTTGATGCAAGATTGAATACCAAATGATTTTTGAAAGCTTAAATAGATTTCTACAACTACTATGCAAGCATTTAGATGAATTACAATGCTCCTATGCAATTTAAAATCAAATAATTCTTCAATAGCAGTATGCCTTGAAAGCCTTAGAGTGATTACAATGTATTATGACTGGGAAATATGCAACTACAGTCATCAATTATTACATCACTTATAAGATTGACACTAAGGCTGTTTGCCTCCTACAATGCGATCACAAGTGGTTGGAATGACAACATCCTCCTAAAATCAAATGATAATGCAATGCAAATATTAAATGGCACCTGATTGAACGATTCCCTCAATCTGGAATTAAGTCTTGTGACTGCAGGGCTGCGTCTGGAGTAAGCCTCCCGTATATCCGTATTGCTTCCTCAAACTGCGCCAAGCTTCAGGAATCACCAAGTCGAGCCAAGATAAACTCTTCAGATAGCAGAATGGTGTGAGCTTCAAAGACCACGACCAAGAGTCAGAGACGCCAAGGAGACTATCTTGGATGATTGAAGTTGCACCTGGGAATGTAATCGCCCCTTACAACCGATGAGGAATACACCTGCAGCGTTAATCTTCAAGAAGAAAAACATTCACGACAGAGCTCGAATCAATGTCTCTCAAGCTCACCAAATATTCCAATATCGAATCATCAAAGTATTTACGGCAAATAAAGTATTGAAGATCACTTTATACCCCGAATATTATTTCTGACTATAAATCTATTTCTCACGGCTTGGCTTTTAAGATTTCCGTCCCAAATAACAATACTCGTGGATATCTTCAAAATATGATATTCGCCCAAGTCACCTTAGAAATATAATTGCGGCCCCACTTATATATTTGTTCCTGAATAAATCGAGAGCTTATGATATCAGCTTCAGGCAAATATCATTCCCGTCAAATATTTAATTATCAAATAATATTTTTTTCTAATATTCAGAATAACTCCACAATACTGCATTAATTGAAAACTTCTGATGACTTTATTCTGAAGATGAACTTTCAGCACAATAATAAATAATGCAATAATAAGCAGAAGATTTTTATTTAAATTTGCAATAATATTGCAAATAAATACTTAGCTCCTCAGACAAGCTGAATACAATCATTTTCTCCAAATTTGGCCAAAGGCCACAAAATTTGCAATGAAGCACAAATGGAAGACTGAAATATCTTCCTCTCAGCTGCAATAATTCAAATGATATTTCTCACCCTCACAATTGCTATCAATAGGAAGTTTTTGTTTCCTATGACAAAGAAGCAATCTGCAGAAACCCTAGGCTCCACAAGATGAAATGACAAACACCAACATCAACATCAAATCTGCCTGCTGAGAATGAAGCCCAAGATGGTCTATTTATTCTTTCTCCCAATTTCTCCAGAAGCTTCTAAAATATTCTTTTATTTTATTTAAGTGACTTTATAATATATTTTAAAATCAAGTCACTTTATTAAATTAATTAAATATAAGGTCACCTTTTAATTTTAATTTTATTTGATAACCTTATAATTAATTAACTTAATACCACTTAATGATTTAATTAAAGTAACTAATTAGTCATCCTCTTGAAAATCATTATTTTGGACAACTTAATTAATTAAATTAATTAAATCAGATTACCTCCAAAAATGGGGACATTACAGTCCGCCCCTCCTGAAATTGCTTGTCCTCAAGCAATTCACCACCTGGATCCCACAAGAAGAACTGCATAATGTCCCTGTCATCACCAAACAATTCCTGCAACATTTGCTCAAACTGAAACTGTTGTACCAACTCAATACCATCACCAAGTGCTACAGAAGTATAAGCCTCAAGTGGAAGCAGGCCAAGAGACTAATCATCCTTGCCTCCAAACTTCGTACAAGATAAACTATCATCCAAACTATCCATCACATGCGCCCCTGAATTGTGCATCATGAATAGGTCATGTACATGAGAATCAAAAATGAAGCTGTAAGCATTCCTCACCATGTATACCTCTGAAATCTCCTTTGTGAGTCCCGTTTGCAATCCCGATGCACTAGTAGGATCACAAATACTATCAACAATGCTCATCTCAAGACTGGAATCAAGAGAGCTATCATCATCCAAGCCATAGAGTGGATTGTCATATGACCAAGCGGCTTCCACCTCGAACAATGGATTGAAAATTATTTCATGTTTCTCCTGAATCACCTCCTTTCTCTTATTGTCCAACCCTCTGATAGAATGCAAACCTCCACCTGTAATTCCCCTCAATACATGCCTCCTACCATCAACCTCAAAAGACATCTCCATCTTAGGTACATCGAGGGTAAATACTCCCAAGTCCTGGAGCCACTTCATTCCCAAAACTATGTCCATTTCTCCTATGTTGACCACATAAAAATCCGAATGTAACTCATAGCTGTTCAATTTCAAGGTGAGATTAGCAACCTTTCTGGTGCATGCGAGAGTATATCCATCCGCGACTCGAACTCTAAATCCATCAAAATCCTCAACCTGAAGTCTGCACCGAGCTACAAAATCTCCATTAATAAAGTTATGTGTCGCACCAGTATCAAGCATAGCGATGCAACGCTATCCATCAACTGTCCCTCTAAACCTGAATGTAGTCTCATCCTGAACATTGGCAAGAAATGCCATGGGAGCAGAAGTCTTCTCATCCTGGTCAAGTTTTGAAGCAACCTGCTAATCCACATCATCAAAATCGGAGTCCTCAAAGTATGCCCACATGAAACGGTTTGCCTTGCCCTTAGGCCTCAAAGGGCAATCATGATCCTTGTTGTAAGGCTCCTTGCACCAATAGCATAATTTCCTCTTCCTCAACTCTTCTCGTGTCTCCTCATCCATCATAGGTGCTGATTTCTTTTTCTTGTCTGATTGTTGAGGAGTCTCATTGCTTGTTGAAGGGATTTCCTTATGCAAACTCTTGCTCTTTGGTGCTGCAAACTCCATGCTCCTAGCCTTCTTCATTGCCTCCTAAAGAGTAGGAGGATCAAAGGCTTTAATCCATCCTCTCATAGGCTCCAATAAGCCCTCCATAAATAACACCACTAGTCGTCTCTCTGAGATGTTGGGAACCATTACTGACAATCTCTGAAAGTCCCCAATGTAGTTCTCCAAACTCCCAACTTGCTTGAATTGAGCCAAATCTCTGAAGTATGATTCTGGGTCTTTCTTGTCAAAGCGTTCCACCAATCTATCCACAAACTCCTAATAAGATGTGATCTGATTATGCTGCAATGTAACTAACCCATGATACCACCATTCGTGCGCTGCACCTTCCAAATGCAAAGTGGCATACTTGATGGCTTCCTCTTTTGTCATGGGTCGAAGAGCCAAGAAAGTATCCAACTTATGAATCCATGACTGTGCAGTAGTCTTGCCACTTCCATCAAACATGGGCAAAATAAGTTTATTAGTAGCTTGCTTAAGATCCTTATTCTGATTCCGAGGTCTCCTCTCCTGTCGAAACCTATAGTAGTCCATCCTCGTTTGTACAAAATGATCAAAATGCATGAGCTCTCGAGCTCCTGGTGTCAATAGTTGCCATTCATCATGAGCAGCCATATATGCATCAGCGAAGGTAGGCTCCTCAACATCTTCAACATTCTCTTCTACTGCACGTTCTTCCCTCAAGAAGGTGGGTCGTGTAGGTCTATCTGCAGTGCGAGAAGATGCTCTTTGTACTCTCCTTGAACCTGCTATACTCCTATCATCATCTTGATCTTGGGGCTGCCTCCTAGGTAAGACCAACTGCTGTAGAGTGTTTTCAAGCCGCTGAAGTACCCCAAATACCTGCTGCTGACCATCCCTTAGATCCCTCAAAGTATCAAGTACCTCTCTATCATCATCTCTTCTTCCATTTCTAGGAGGGCTACCTTCCCTTCTTTCTGCCATGGTGCCACCAATCCCTTGGTGTCTTGCTGCAACAGCTGCTGATAATGTGTCTTGTTCGGGGTGGGGTGGCCACTGTGTTTGTTTCCTTTCTTCTCTAGTTGTATATCTCTTAGTCCTATCACTTTGTTGCATAAATGAAGACAAATTCGAACCCAAAGGATGGCAGGAAACCGCTCTGATACCACTGTAATGAGCCTTGCTCAAACTGATCACAATTTGCCCCAATTTGCAGCCTTGTAATTTCTTCAAACACTTTGTATGCAATGTGTAGGTGGCTGATATGTTGTTTTCAATTTGTTGTTTGATGCAAGATTGAATACCAAATGATTTTTGAAAGCTTAAATAGATTTCTACAACTACTATGCAAGCATTTAGATGAATTACAATGCTCCTATGCAATTTAAAATCAAATAATTCTTCAATAGCAGTATGCCTTGAAAGCCTTAGAGTGATTACAATGTATTATGACTGGGAAATATGCAACTACAGTCATCAATTATTACATCACTTATAAGATTGACACTAAGGCTGTTTGCCTCCTACAATGCGATCACAAGTGGCTGGAATGACAACATCCTCCTAAAATCAAATGATAATGCAATGCAAATATTAAATGGCACCTGATTGAACGATTCCCTCAATCTGGAATTAAGTCTTGTGACTGCAGGGTTGCGTCTGGAGTAAGCCTCCTGTATATCCATATTGCTTCCTCAAACTGCGCCAAGCTTCAGGAATCACCAAGTCGAGCCAGGATAAACTCTTCAGATAGCAGAATGGTGTGAGCTTCAAAGACCACGACCAAGAGTTAGAGACGCCAAGGAGACTATCTTGGATAATTGAAGTTGCACCTGGGAATGTAATCGTCCCTTACAACCGATGAGGAATACACCTGCAGCGTTAATCTTCAGGAAGAAAAACATTCACGACAGAGCTCGAATCAATGTCTCTCAAGCTCGCCAAATATTCCAATATCGAATCATCAGAGTATTTACGGCAAATAAAGTATTGAAGATCACTTTATACCCCGAATATTATTTCTGACTATAAATCTATTTCTCACGGCTTGGCTTTTAAGATTTCCGTCCCAAATAACAATACTCGTGGATATCTTCAAAATATGATATTCGCCCAAGTCACCTTAGAAATATAATTGTGGCCCCACTTATATATTTGTTCCTGAATAAATCGAGAGCTTATGATATCGGCTTCAGGCAAATATCATTCCCGTCAAATATTTAATTATCAAATAATATTTTTTTCTAATATTCAGAATAACTCCACAATACTGCATTAATTGAAAACTTTTGATGACTTTATTCTGAAGATGAACTTTCAGCACAATAATAAATAATGCAATAATAAGCAGAAGATTTTTATTTAAATTTGCAATAATATTGCAAATAAATACTTAGCTCCTCAAACAAGCTGAATACAATCATTTTCTCCAAATTTGGCCAAAGGCCACAAAATTTGCAATGAAGCACAAATGGAAGACTGAAATATCTTCCTCTCAGCTGCAATAATTCAGATCATAGTTGGAAAACCCGCAGAGAACTCGGCGAGTTTTTAAAAACTCGCGAGTTTTTAAAAACTCGCGAGTTTTTTTCAAAAACGAGTTTTTAAAGTTTAACGAACTTAAAAACTTTTTTTTTGAGTTTTTACCAAAAACTCGCGCGCGCCAGTAAAGCACAAAACGTCTTTTATCTTTCATTTCATTTCAAAATCAATTGATACTTTGTGTGAGGAGCTGAAACCCCCCCCCAAGCAAGGAGATATCATTTCCAACGATTTTCCATCGAGGAGAGAAGATTCAAACGCCATTTTGTGTGGATTTTGAAGAGAAATTCGATTCAAAGGTAGGGTTTCTGTTTTTGTTTTTTGTTTTTGATTAATCATTTTCTTTCATTGTTCTTGCAAAATACTCATTCCAAATTGAAAAAAAGACATGATAGAGCACAAAGAAACAATTTTTTTGCATTTAGAATCCAAAAAACAAAATTCATCACAATCTTTTGTTGATTTTTGCTGATTTTTTTCATTTTTTTCACTATTTTTTGAAATTTTCAGACCTAGGTTCATTTTTTGTGTAGAATGATAAGATTAGTTAATAATGTTAATTGATAATTCATTTAAGCACATTTGTATCAATTTAAATGGAATTTAGCTTTAGATTTTTTAAGTTTTAATGATTTTAGGTTGTTTTTAAAATTTTTTTATATTAAAAAACTAATATGTTGTGCTTATTTTTTGAATGTGTAGATTGATCATTGATCAGTGAATACACATTACACACTATAATGGCTTCTGGCTCTCGTTCAGGCTCAGCATCAGGTTCCGCCCCCACCCCATCAACTTCCACCCCTCACACAGCATCATCATGGGTTCCAGGCACTCGTCCTGCAGGGGCTAGAGACCCTACATGGAAATATGGTGTCAGAGGGCCAGTGCCTGGAACAGTTGTTTGTGGTGAATGCAAAAAAACATATCATGGAGGCATAAATCGCCTCAAATACCATCTAGCAGGCATTCCTCAGCGTGATGCCAAGGTTTGTGAGAAGCCCAAAGAAGAGATTAGAAGAGAGATGCTTGCCCTACTTTCACTTGCTGAGGAAAAAAAAATGCAAAAGGAGAGGGCTAAAAAAGCCATAGCAGCAGCCATAGCCAGTGGACATGCGCATGCCCATGGGACTCAGGAGCACGAGGCCGAGCACATGGAGATAGAGTCAGATGAGGATGCAGAGCCAGATATTGTTGGCATTGTGGGCTCTCTTCGTGGTCCACGGATTCGCACTCATGGCACAACCACCACAGCCACAGCCACAGCATCCTCTAGGCCCCCCTTGTCCTCTAGTTCGACTAGAGTGCCAATGCCACCACCACCTTCATCTTCACGCAACCCACAGAGTTTTTTTGTGCCAAGAAACACACCAGGAGCACAGGTATCATTGGAGGCTACAGGGTGGAACAAGGAGGTGCATGAACATGCTACCATGGCATGTGCTGATTTTTGGTATTTCAATAACATACCATTCAATGTAGCGAATAGTCCCTATTGGCACAATATGGTCACTTCATTGACAGTTGCGGGAAAAGGCTTCAAGCCACCTTCTCGCAAAGATTTGAGTGGGAAGTAAGTGACAAATCAACTTAAATTTTATGTTCTTTCATTTAAAATTTAAATTAATTTATTATTTATGTTGAATTCAAGCTATTTTTTGTTTATAACTTACAATTTTGTACTTATTTAATTATTTTACTTTGTACTTGTAGGTTGCTCACAAATGCAACCGAAAGGGCAATGCATGTGGTGGAAGAGCAAAAAAATAAATGGAAAAAATTTGGCTGCTCAATTCTTTCTGATGGGTGGACGGATGGGAGAAACCGCACCATCCTTAATTTTTTGGTTGCTTCCAAAGGTGAAGTTGTGTTTTGGAAGTCGATGGATGCTTCCAACAAGATAAAAACTGCAGATACATTGTGTACGTTGTTGGAAGAAGTTGTGATGGAGGTGGGGATTGCTAATGTGGTGCAAGTCATCACAGATAATGCAGCAGCGTATGTGGCAGCTGGAAGGATGCTTGAGAGTAGACATCCATCACTCTTTTGGTCACCTTGTGCGGCTCATTGCCTTGACCTTCTTTTGGAGGACATAGGCAAACTTGTTTGGGTGGCACCGATTGTAGATGATGCAAGGAGCATCACAAAATATATCTACAATCACCCTTGGGTTCTTAGTTTGATGAGAGAGCATACGCAAGGGAAGGAGTTGGTGAGATCGGGTGCCACAAGGTTTGCAACAATTTTCCTAACGTTGCAAAGCATTTTGGATTCTTTGGGCTCTCTAAGACAAATGTTCGTGAGTCAAGCATGGAATGACTCTTCATATTCAAAGAAGGCCGAAGGAGATAGAATTTCTGCAATAGTCTTCGACCCCTTGTTTGCACAAAAAGCTACAGAGATCGTGAAGGTAACTTCCAAACTTTGATTTTAATTTTAATCTCAAGTTCAATATAAATATATGTTTTTTAATTTAACTTTAAGCCTTTCATTATAAATTTCTAACTTTGATCTTTTTGTATTTTTAATCTAGGTGTCGGAGCCCTTGGTTAGAGTCCTCCGCTTGGTAGATGGGGATGAAAACCCAATGGGATACATTTATGAGGCCATGGATAGGGCCAAGGAGGCCATCAAAAGTTATTACAAGGGGGACAGCCTCAAATTTGATCCCATATGGGAGATTGTTGATAGGAGGTGGAACAATCAACTCCACCAACCCATCCATGCAGCAGGGTACTTCCTCAACCCTTCTTTTCTCTTCTCAGAGAGCTTCTTTGATCCTAATGGAGAGGTTATGGAGGGGCTCACAACATGCATTCAGAGGATGGAACTTGAGGTTGCAGTGAGAGACCTCATCGTCAAGGAGATGGATATATACAGGGAGGCAACTGGTAATCTCTTTTCTTCAGAGCTGGCTGTTAGAGGAAGAACCACTCTGCCACCAGGTATAAAATTCAGAGTCTTTAAATTTTAAGTTTATTTCACATGCATCTTAGAATTTGATAAAATGTGTTTTGACTTTTGACTTTTGAGTCTTTGACTTTGTTTTCTAACTCTTCAATTTTGTTTTTGTTTTTTGCAGATGTTTGGTGGAAAAATTGGGGTGGAAAAACCCCAAATCTACAAAAAATTGCCCTCCGTATTCTATGTCAGCCTTGTAGTGCATCCAATTGTGAGCGCAATTGGAGCTTGTTCGAGTCCATTCACACGAAAAAGAGGAACAAGTTAACACAAAAGCGCCTCAATGACTTGGTCTTTGTGCAATACAACCTTCGGTTGCGCATAAAGAGAGTTGAAGAAAAATCACAGGATCCTATTGACTTAGATGAGATAGATCCTTATAGTGATTGGACAGGGCGAGAGGAGCAGCCTCCATTGTTTAGTGCAGATGAAATCCTTGACTTTGAGAGAGAGGCAATGGAGGATGTGGGTGCATCAGGAGTTGGAGATGTAGGGTTGGATGAGATCCAGCCAGAGCCAGAGCCAGAGCCAGAGCCAGCAGCAGTAGCACCGCAGCCACCACCACTAGCACCACGCACACGTGGCAGGGCTAGAGGACCCACCCCTTCTTCCCTAGCTGTTGCTAGACTAGGGAAGAGGAAAGCCTAGCATGTTGTATTTAGTTGTTGTTTAGAACTTTAGTATTTGCTTCTAGTTCTAGTTTTACTGTTTTCATGTATCAGACTTTCAGGCTTTTAGCCATCGGGATTCCGCATGAGAATGCGATTTTGTAATTAATTTACATTAAAGTCAATCAAAATTAATAGAAAACACTTTTGTACTCATTTATGGATTCATTGGATTCATCTTGTCATTGAATTTTGCAAAAAAAATGTGTTTTTAATGAAAATTAAGCAATTTTTTCATTTCCCGAGTTTTTTTGCCGAGTTTTTTCCGAGTTTTTGGCGAGTTTTTAAAAACTCTCCAATTTTTCCCTTGGTGAGTTTTTCCTTGGGGCGAGTTTTCCAACTATGATTCAAATGATATTTCACACCCTCACAATTGCTATCAATAGGAAGTTTTCGTTTCCTATGACAAAGAAGCAATCTACAGAAACCCTAGGCTCCACAAGATGAAATGACAAACACCAACATCAACATCAACATCAACATCAAATCTGCCTGCTGAGAATGAAGCCCAAGATGTCTATTTATTCTTTCTCCCCAATTTCTCCAGAAGCTTCTAGAATATTCTTTTATTTTATTTAAGTGACTTTATAATATATTTTAAAATCAAGTCACTTTATTAAATTAATTAAATATAAGGTCACCTTTTAATTTTAATTTTATTTGATAACCTTATAATTAATTAACTTAATACCACTTAATGATTTAATTAAAGTAACTAATTAGTCATCCTCTTGAAAATCGTTATTTTGGACAACTTAATTAATAATTAAATCAGATTACCTCCAAAAACGGGGACATTACACTTTATTGTTTGTCAGCAAGATGAATTCTCTATATAATAAGTAGTGCCTCCATTGTTTCAATGTTTGGACAATAGCATACAATTCTTTATCATAAGTACCATACCTCTTCTTGGCATCATTTAGTTTCTCACTAAATTAGGCAATTGGCTTGCCCTCTTGACTCAACACACCCCTAATGGCCACTGCCGAAGCATCACACTCAATGGTAAAAATCTTCTCAAGTCTGGTAAGGCAAGGATAGAGGCTTCTGTCATCTTCTTTTTAAGCTGCTCAAAACTTCTCTCAGTTGCTTGAGTCCAAGAAAAATACTTTCCTTGTAATATCCCCAATGGAATCTGCCCTAAAATTTCTAATTTATTTTCCTACACTTTTCTGATTTAGTTTTTCTGCTCAAACCCTAGGACTGAATTCTGATTTTTAGTTTCAGAATGATAAACACTTATAGGCATCCAATAAACATATGCCAAACATTTAGATATCATCAACTATGATAACAACCATGAAACTCAACCATCCAAGTGCCAAACATAGATCCAATAAATCTGATTCCTGATTACAGAGAACTGCTGCTACAAAACTAAATATTCTGGACTGATTTTACAATGAATTCATGGGCTCAAACATGCCAAACATATGCCCGAATTTCTGCTCTACAAATCAGACCTAAAACTATGATTGTGCATACCAAATATATGCAAAATAGTCTTCAAATATCAAACCCTAGATGGGCGAATTCCTCCTTGGCAAGCGCTTAGCGTTTGCTGCTCCAAGTATGCAAAATCGCCCTCCAAAGATGGGCGCTCAAGTCTGCTCCAAAGTGGTGGTCCAAATTAGGGCAAAACCCCAATGCAATATGCTCACAAAATGCCACAACAATGCTGCTCCAAATCTGATTATGCAATGATGCTCCAAACCTCCAAATGTCTCCAATGAAGTGCAATTAGAACTCCGTCATGAGTTTTCCACAAGATGAGCTAGGGTTTCGTCCAACTCACCGCATTCACAAGGGCTTTCATCCTCGGAATGAAGACCAACCAAAGTTGCAGCCAAAGAGAAGAATCTCCAAAATAAAATAAGATATGAATGAATATACCCAAATGACCTCAAATGTTCTTATATTTATGGCCACCTTTCCCCTCCAAATCTGGCCAACCTCCTCAAGGCAAAATATTTATATTATTTTCTTTTTTTTTCCCCTTCAATCTTGGCCAACCTTAATAAAGTATTCTTATATTATTTTTATTGTCTTCTACAAGGGAGCGAACCTCTTTATGACCTTTGATATTACGTTTTTAGGCCCTTCCATATGTCGTCCACCTTCAAGGCCATTTTATTTAATTATTTCTCTGTCACCAAATGGCTCATAAAACCATAGGAAGTCACTTCATATCTTCAACTTGCCCAATAAAATTGATCAAATTAAAATATTAGGTCATCCCCTTTGTAACAACCATCCACTTAATACTCAAGTAATCTCAAGAATTTACTAGAAGGTAAATAAACTTAGTAAACATGAGAGAGAAAAAAAAAATTTAAAGTTAAAACATTTGCATAAGCACAAGAATAAAGTACAACTTTTCCAGATAAATTCAAACTTGAATTCACATGTAATCATAACTAGAGTCAAGCTAATTCCTTACAATATTCATTTATATCACATAAAATAAATTTGGCATAAAGAATAGTTTTACCTCATAGGTTTTTTTCTATCATAAGCCAGAACATGGAGTTCACTACATCCGGAATGTCGATCTCTATCTTCACAAGTCTCAGAGAGTCTACTGCTATAGAGGGAGAGCATCATCCAAGTGCTTTTCCTCCAACCACGGACTCAAGTGGTCCCCCGCGCACTTCCAAACTGGAAGTAACCCGGCCCTTCTCGAAGAGTATAGATATAAGGAACTGTCAAGTTTCACCATCTGAGTCCTAGTGATGTGTTCTACAAAACTCAATCAACCACACAACTCTAGATCCCTTCTAGCTAAGTATGATCACTATGATTGGTCATTCCATCTAGACACACACCTCTGACTCGTCTTAGAAACTATCTCATCCTATAGTTTTTCTTACTTTATTTGGTACTCTAGACTCAAACTAGTCATTATAGAAAATCCATTCTAGCCAATCTGACTTAGAACTAATCCTTAATCTAGGATATTCATTCAATGTAAAGATTTGGGTATTTCAACCCTTTTAAAAGTCCCTTATTGCATCCTTGCAATATCTAGGGTTTTTGACTTCCTGTCATATTACTCTCAAGATTCAATACCCAACATCTTGATGCGTTAAATCGAGTTTCGACATTATCGTAGAATCTCTTAAGATATTATAAAGACTTCCTATCTTGTTCTATGGTTTTCTCAACCTTTCACTGTCAATCAATATATATATGTACAATGTCATATCCGACATAAGAGTTATAGACTCCCTACATCCTCCTTGTTTCAATACTAGGGTTTAGCTTCTCTAACCCAACACATGGAAATATCAACATCCTTGATTTTCCAAGGGTAATAACATAAGTGTAATTAATCATAAGAACAAATTGCTTCTAGTCTTTCCTAGACCACTTGACATTGTTTGAGTTCACATTTTACATACATGAATAAACATAGTATTCAATCTATTTCTTTACCAATATAATATCTAAAAGAATACTATCATTTCATATCAATAGTCTTGATCTAAGTCAATCTTCCAACATAAGTTAGGTTTCCCCTTCTCACCCACTCTCAGGTGTCCTTAGCCATATGGACGACACCATGTCGTCATCAAGACGCACATAAGGTTATAAAAAGTATATAGACATCCTTTTCAAATACCCCACCAAGGAGATTTCAATAAGGAACATATCGAGGAAGGAAAGAGGGCTTTCCTTTCCAAGGACCCAATTATTAATACAAAGTCACTCAACAAGTAGTTATTAAGAACTCAAGAATTAGTTATACATTACTCGAGTAAGCATTCTTGATAGAAAATCTAGCACTTAGTTGTGCTTCAGTCCTTCTCCCACTTATTTACTTCTCAATTAGTCAAGCTTGGTTCACTACCAACCAAGAAACTACGGTTTGATATTACCTTTTAATAATGGAAAGAATCTCATATTAAGCAATGATGGTTTCATGCTGCATTCCCAACCTTATCTATGCCAAGAAGGGTTCGAGGGAACATACCCCGACTACCTTTTAAGTATCTAAATCACTCTAAAACAATCAAGAAATATGCTTTCACATTGTGTACATTTAAATAAGTCTCACAAAGATTCATGCATGATGTGGATTATAGGCAAGACTGCCCCATTACTGGTTTTCATAACCATTATTTTCACAATGTATACGTGTATACAAAGAAAAGGAAAGGTCCAATATTAAAGAAGAAAGATTACTTACCTTGACTAGTTGTCAGTAAGGAATGGCAACACTATGCCCTCAGCTTGGAATATTTACCTCCAAAGTCTCTAGCTATCTTTTATATTTTCCCATGGAAGAAAAATGGTTCACAGGCTATAGATATTTTATCCCCCCCTTGCCACGGGTTCACAGGCCCTTCTTTCATTGACTCCCATGTCTTCACATATATGCCTTTAATTTTCTCCTCCAATTTGGCCAAAAGGTTCATTCTTAACACAAGCAACAAGAGTTTTCTTTAGGCTCTCTTGCTCCCATCCATCATGTTATCTTCTCCACTATCTCGAAGTGTTGTTGTATATCTCTATATAATCATCAGTGGTACGCCCATATACTAAATCAAACACTAGCCTTCCACGGCTACCTCATACCTTCCTATATTTCTGAATCTTAGTTGACTGTTCTAGTTCTTCCCTTCACTTCCTCTCTCGAAGCGCATGCATTAATAATGATGGCTTTCTCATCATCCAACTTTTCCTCGGAGGCAGATGCGAGAATGACGTTCCATCTATACTGCAGGTCAACATTGTATTCGGCCAGGAGGCTTTGAGATTAAAGGTTGGTGCAGGGGCACCTAGGCTGATCTCCACCTTGTTTGAAAAAAAGTTTTGGCTTGTACCTGATCTTGGCCAAATCAGGATTACTTTATGTTTGTTTTGATCTTAGAGTTCTTGTAGTATGGGTGAGTTAGTCATTAGGGTAAATAACATCTTAGCTTAGTCATGTTTTTAAATTTTTGGCTTTAAGTAGTTTTGGACAGTCTAAGTCGGTTCCAATGTCTTGAGTGGGTCTTAACCACATCTAAATTATTGGAAAATGTCAAGGAACAGTTAAGGGAAAGGTTAGTTGCTCGAGATAAGGGTGTTGTAAGTCCTATGTTTGAGGACCATGATGCAATGAAAGCATAATGGCAGTTGTAACAGGCGGATGTAAAAGTTGCATGACAAGAGTTATGTAAAATGGCATGCAAATCAGTAAGGGGAATCCCTTAAAATTAGGAATGCACGAGTAACTGCCTTGGAAGAAGTTGTTGGATCCAAAAAGGAAGGAAGAACTCGTGGAATAGTGAGTTAGACATCTTTGTAAGGAGTTTTTGGTGTGGAGAATAAGAGAATAGTTAGCAGCTTTCAAGTTTTCTGTTATTTTTTGTGTTTTGACTTGAAAACCCGCGTGTTTGAACAGTGGAAATGAATGTATCTTTCTCTTGGTGTTCATAAGACAGCTGTGGAGCAGTTCTCATCGTGGCTTATGTTCCATAGAATAGTTTATTAAGGGTTTTCATTTCTGTTTTGGCAGATTTCTGTGTTTCTTGTATTTGCCGTGCTTTGTGAGAAAACAGTGATCTTGTGGCTGCTGTTTTTGAGGATTTAATACTGTGTTTATAGTTGTTAGGGAAGGTAGAGAAGTTTTCATCTGGTATTCAAGGTACTTAGTGCATAGTTATTGTTTCAAGTCCATAGTATAACATTATAGTGTGTTCCTCAGAATTCCCACTGTGTTTTGCAACAGTGTTATTAAAGGCATTAAATACACAGATCTGACACTGCATTCATGTTATTAGGATTGTTTTGAGTCTTTTTCCTTTGTATATACAAGTGCAGTAGTGTAGAGTCTTTAAATTGAATCCTTAGAATTATAATTTAGAGGGTTTTCAAATTTAGTTGTGAGCAGTCAAATAAGAAATGGCTCCCCCATGAAGTTGGCTCGTGGAACTTTCCTGAGGTCAATGGAAATGGTAAGGGAGCCATGCATTTGTAAATACTTAGTGGTAGGAACCTTTGGAAGCAAAGGAAAAGCTGGAATCACCAAACCCTAGGCGAGCTTAGGACCCAGTTAGGGATTTGGAGTGAAGATTAAGGAACCAAGGCAGGGGAGAGTACAGTTGTACGGAAAAAGGACATTTCCAGGTGGACCAAGCTTAAATACAAGGACACCAAAGTGATGAAGGCCTGAACAATTTGTTTGATTGAGAAATCAACAAGAAACAGCAAAACCCTAGGAAGAGGGGCAATTAGCCCTCCTCTCCAAGAACTCAGGAGACAGCGGTACGGAAGAATTGGTGACTTGAGAACTTTTGCAAGATTTAAAGCTGGAAAAAGGGTGTCAGAATCTGTGATTAGTTTGCTAGGTACAGTGGAGATTTTGGGCAGAAAAGGCAAATAGATGACTGGTAAGGGCTAGTGGAAACTAGGCCCTCTCAAGACAAAACTAAGAGATCGGGTAACTTGAAGACAGTGGAATCTTCCAGATGGATGCAAATGTTGGTGAAATGCTTGGAAACAGAGCATTTATCTTCCCTGCAAGAGGTTCAAGACAGTTGGAGAACAGGGCACTTAGATTCTTCTAAGTCCTAGAAAGAGCATTCAAATTTCAAGAAGGTGTTGAGCCACCCAGGGTAAAGCACAGAGTAAGAACTCTTTGAGAAGAGTTGGAGCAAGGTTAGGTCAACCTAGAAGCTCAAGAGCTACCCACTGGAGTCAGGTTCCAGGCAGGGAATAGTGGAAAGTCTTCCACAAGACAATGCAAGCAACCTTGGGTATTATCATACATCAAAGGTCCAACAATCCGGCTGGGCGCAACACACGAACTTCCTCCTTTTTTTGTATTCCTCCACAAGTTGTTGTACCATTCAAGTAATCCTCATTGTCTTCTCACAGTTAGATGAGCATCGACTGTAACTTCCGCCATTCTCCTTTATGCTCGGGGTCTTTAGTCAAGCCTCCCATTACAATCCTAGCTCAAGTGAATAAGGTACGCTAGCAATTTAGTGGTTCCATTCCTTCTGAAAGGGCTCCCACCCTCTTCTAAGATACTCCAAAAACTCTCACATGCCTTTTTTTTTTGAAACACCGACCAGCCCCGACTATCAGTGGAGACCCCCCAAAAAATGCCCCGCAAGAATTAGTTATAATAACCGATATAAAGACAGTTATAGTAACTGGTTCTTGAAGCGGTTAGAGACTAGAAGTCAGTTAAATTTTGGCTTACGTGTAGGGAGCCATGTTCCCATGCATGGAATGCCCAAACACAAAGTTTGAACCCGTGCTATCTTAGGGAGATGCCCGCGATCTAAACATGATTTTTTTAATAATCTTTGAGTTTAGACTTTTTCCACGTTCACCTTATTCGTGGCTAAACAAAAGCCATTTTGTTATTTAGAAAGAAAAACTTATATGAATAGGCATATCAATGCCATCTCAATAATCAATAAGCTTCTCAATTGAGTTGAGCAAACATATCGATGTCATGCCCCTTCGTAAAAGGAGCCTTGTCAAAATAGTGGACTCAACAACTGGCTTAGTCGTTAAAGTATCAACAAAAACAACACATATAAATGACAAATCATTCCCAAAATTTAGGGTTGGTAACACCATCTTACACGATCGACAACGTTGATCTTTTGTCGTCTCTCGGGCATATTCACTCCTTAAAATGAACTCAAGGATGATCATCAAAATGACTTCCTTTTGCAAGGAATTGGGTTATAATATTAGTTCCTCGACTTAATAAGCCGATTCAAACTATTAAAAGAAAAATAGACAAATTGAACAACCAATTACGCAATTGAGGTCATAGCATAACATCGTCACGACATGAGAAGTGACATATTCGACATAAAGTTGTCTCAATCGTGAAACAACAAAAGTTCAACCTTGACGACGTCACTATCCCCAAAATGACTAGGTTGACGTTTAGCAACTAGAAATAGACTTAAGATGGTGACAACCTGTTCTATTCCTTGTATCTATTCCCTTCTCTCTAATGATGCTCTCCCTCCCTTTCTCGGAGGTCGGAAACCTATTTCCTGAATGCAACTTGCAATCAACAACACAATATTAGTGTTTCAGTAATCATTTTCATAATCCTCATGAGATCATCACATCTTGACAACTTTTAAACTCATGTCAAATTTTAGTCAAATAAACATGACTCATGAAAACATTGATTTTTCTAGCCATTTAACTAAACGTCAAATCATTGAAACATGCATAATCATCTACTAATTACTTCAAAGTAAAAAAGTAAAGCATAGTTAAAGTTAGGGGTGTAACACCCTTAGCCCTTCGACTTAGCCTACGAGAATAGGATAGGCTAACTGACCCCATTAGGTGACCACTCGGAAAATGGGGACATTACATTCCTTTAGTACAATCAATCAAGGGAACACTTATTCCACTAAAATTTTTAATAAACCTCTTATAGAAGTTTACCAACCCATGAAAACTCCTTATTTTTGTAATACTTTGAGGGATAGGCCATTCAAGCATAGGCTTAATCTTTTAGGACCGATGCTTACTCCTTCTGCTGAAATCACATTTCCAAGGAAAACCAACTTGTCTCTACAAAACTCAATTTTTTCAAGATTTATAAACAAACTCTCTCTTCTAAGTGTATCAAAAACAATTTGAAGGTGTTTCAAATGTTCTTCCATGCTCTTGCTGAAAATAAGAATGTCATCAAAATAGATTATGATAAATTTTTCAATATAGGATTTAAATACCTAGTTCATGGTGTGCATGAAAGTGGTAGGGGCATTAAAAATTCCAAAAGGCATCACCAACCATTCATATAACCCATCCTTCACCTTGAATGTTGCCTTCCATTCATCCCCTTCTCGAATTCAAATTTGATGGTAACCACTTCCCAAATCAACCATGGAGAAAATCTTAGCACTTGCCAAACAGCCTAACATGACATCCATTCTAGGAAAGGGGCACTGTTACTTTACCGTGATCTTGTTGATGGCTCTAGAGTCCACATGCATTCTCCATTTGCCTCCCTTTCTAGGTGAAAGTAAAGCTGGTAGGGCACAAGAGCTCATGCTCTCCCTTATGACCCCTTTTTCTAACAATTCTCAAATCTGCCTTCTTATTTCTTCATTTTCTTTTGGAGATAATCAATATGCAGCTTAGTTAGGAAGCTTGGATCGTGGTACTAAGTCAATATGGTGAGTAATACCTTGTGAAGGAGGTAAACCAATTGGCAGCTCTGCTAGAGTTATATCAGAATATTCTTTCAACAATGTTTGCATCTCTGATGGAGGTTGGATCCTACTAGGCTCCCTTGCTTCTTTTGGGCATAACAAATAACAAATTGATCCCTTGTTCTCATTGCAAAATTTCTCATAACATGATGAAACAAGGGACAATGTTAACATTTCAAATGCATCCTCTTCTTTCCACGGTTTTAAGAGTTTTTTCTTTCCTTCATGTTGAACCTCATAAATATTCTCCCTACGGCAATGGATTGCATTTCGGTCATACTACCAAGGCCTATCCAACAACAAATGACATGCATCCATCAAGACTACATCACAAAGCACTTCATCTACATAAGGGCCAATTTTGAATGCCATAAAACAAGATTTATCCACCAGCACACTATGATACTTCTTTAACCAAGAAATCTTGTAAGGATTACATTTTGGAACACAAGCAAGTTGTATTTTGTCAACCATTTCTATAATCACCAAATTATCAATAGATCCACCATCTGTGATCACCTTACATACCTTGTCTTTAAATTTGCATTTTGTTCGGAAGACACTTTCCTCCTCCAATCAACTTCAGGAGTTTTTTTGTCCCCAAATATTAAAATTCTTCTCAACATTAGGTTCCCTCTTGACTTGGCTTCAACTTCTTCAAACCAAGGTTTTTCTTCTTCTTGGGCTACCATCACCCTTTTAGAGTTTTAAGGGCAATCTACAACCTTGTGGGCTTCATCACAAGTAAAACACTTTAAGGTCTTCCACCCTCCAGAAGACAGTTGTGCATGTCCTCTACCCCTAAAGCTTCCCCTTCCACAAAAATCTGGCTTCGCACTCTTGTCTGGCTCTTCTTCTTTAGTAGGCTCGGAGGAACTCCCTCTTCCTTTGTTTTGGTAGTTAACACCTCTCTTACTAATAAATTTTCCCTTTCGGCTCAGCTTCTCTTCTGCCCTTAATGCATATTCATAAGCTTCATCCAACATAGGCACTTTCAATAATGAAAGGTCGTCTTGAAGTTGAAACTTTAGTCTATTCACATACCGAGCTGCTACTTGCCCTTCACTCTCCTGTATATCTGTTCGAATTTGAAGCCTAATGTACTATTCAATATAAGCCTGTATTGACTGATCCTTTTGTTTCAAATTTTGAAATTCTTAAAACAAATTTTGCTGGTAATCAAAGGACAAGAATTGAGCTCTCAAATGTTTTAACATCTTAGGCCAAAGCCTAATTTTATCTTTTCCTTGTCTTCTTCTCGAAATTTGCATGTTCTCCCACCACACGGCTACATGTGACTTCAACTTGGATGCAGCAATTTTCACTCTTTTAGGATCATCCTCATCAATGTCCTCCATGTCAAAGTACTTCTCCAACACTTGAACCCAATCTAAAAATACATCTGAGTTGAGCTCCCCTTTAAAATCAGAAATATCAACCTTTACCTTGGAACTTTGGCTTTTTAAGGCTTCAATAAGCCTCTCCATAGGGTCTAATGCATTAGCAATGTTTCTACGAAGGTCTGCATTCCTCCTGCCCCTTCCTCCCCAATTCACACGTACTCTCCTCTAGGCCATTGCCAACTGCTCTAATACCAAAAACTGATGTAGAGAGTACCTCTACTCTCCCTCTAATCACTCCTCTCTGTATTGCTGATCTACATATTAGATTTTTAATTAAACATCCACAAAACACCAAAGAATACAGTAATAGTTGATAGCCAAAACAAAACAAAAATCAGAACTCAGATTCATTATCACAGAAGACAAATGAAACTAGTAGAAACTAGAAACAGACACAGCAAAAAGAGTCATCGATCCTTTTACTTCATTCACCAAAAAAAGAAATCTTCCATCCCAAACTTCCCCACAGCCAACAACTTTATCCAAAACCCAAAAAACTCCGCTCCCCAAAAGACCACCAAAAAAACCCCACAAGGGGGAAAAATGGCCAAAAATAGGAACTGTCCAAATCTGTCAGTTACAAACCAAAATTGCACAAACAGCTAAAAAAGGATAAGATTGACAGGTAGTGGGAGCCCATCCATTAATCAGCGGTTACATTACCCTAAATTCAAAATTTTTGACCTTGCACATGGCAAATATTGTTAAGTTTTTTGCTACCATACTTATTTAAGGAAAGCAGCTTTTGGTGTGGAGCTGATGACAAATTCTCACCGTAAATTAAAAAATGAGAAAAACAGCCAATTTGCAACTAGTAGCCTCCAAAACCTAAAACCCTACAACTTCCCACCTGACAACTCTGGACATAGTACATGGGATATAGAAGGACATTGTAGTCCCAAGTTATCTACGGGCAATCTAAAGTCCTTTACTCGAGATGATGACATAGACATCAAATGGCAATGCTGCTAATATTCTCCTGGTTTAATTTCCAAAAGAGAGAGTCTTTTATAGACAAATGAAGACATATTATCTCATCAAATTGGAAATAAATTTTATTTTTAAAAACTTTTAAAAAATCTATTTGCAACTATTATAAAGCAACTGGTAAATTCTAAGTAGAGATAATTTCAGTGGCCAATATTTGTCAATGGGCTATTTTATGTAGTGTG
>VDFB02271748.1:0-34287 GCA_007258455.2 Sequoia sempervirens
TGTTGCTACTCAAATTTTGTAATTCAGCTAACATATTGCTGAATGTGGATATATATTTATGATGTATTCATTGTAGTGCTGGGCTGTCTCTATATGTTCAGTATATTGTTAGCTTATCTATCTATGCGGTGCTGATTTATGTTTCTCTGTTTTGTTTTGTCATAGATTAACCTTGTCTACATACGATGCTGTACATCTCTGTACAGCGGCATTTACTGTTTTATTAGATTTCAGCTTGGTTTGTTTGAGATGTAAACAAGGAAGACAATTACCAACATCTAAAATAGTTTCTCTGGAAGACTTCGTTTGTTGGGGGAAATTGGTTCAACTTATCTGAGCAAGTCATGCTTCTGTATTGACTTTCACTTCATTATCTTTATATAATTGAGTGATTCTGAAGCACGAGTTTCAGTAATCCATGGTCACTCTAAAGTTACAGTAGTAGTCTCTAATTGGCATATCTTTGTAGTGGTTAGTGAAGTTCTTATTCCAGGCCTTAATTTTAAAAGATCATGTTTAAGTCTAAGAACTTAAGAAGTAAACAATAAAAGTTTGCACTACAATTTTGTTTCCTACCATAGGTTTCTGTGCAAGTCTAGAGATGTAAGGCAACTTTTCAGTTCATTACTTAGTTTGATGAAGTTAGGTTTTTTAGCTCTATTTGACTCTACTTGTCAAAGGCAAGCCTGCTTTTTTTGTAAAGCTGTTGAATCTGTGTCTTGTGAGGTGCAGCTTCAGATGTGAACTTTTGTGCATTCAAAAGGCGATATTTTTTTGTAACACTGTTGCAAGAATGAGAATCGGGAAACACAAAGTAAAAAATAATTGTGACAAGAAATGGGGTTTGGAGTAGCAACAGCTTTATGCACATGTATTTAATGTAAATTTCTGAGACCTGAAGCAGCATTGTAACACCTGAGATGACTTAGAAATGATTAAAAAGGTAAAAAATAAAAAACAGGCCACAACTACTGTTGAAAACTTGAAATGTTGCTGTTGCTGTGGGAAAACACAAATTCTGTAGCAGCCAAAGAAGCTGTTTGGATTGTGATCACAATTAAGGCTATTTCAATGCACAACAACTGGCACACATTGCATTTCATGCGACATAGATTTTCAAGAATGGGTAAATCCGATGTCCTAAGAATCAAGACATTACAAAAATATATAACCCAGCTTACCAAACTACCATTGAGGGTAGAAAAGATACCCTAGTTATTGGTGTCAGATGAGAATCCGTATATCATCAACATTGAATAGTCCTTGCTGGAGTTATTATAAAGAATAAACCAACAATGAAAGTTACAGAACAGTGGAGAGCTTAGTGATAAAGATCTACCTTGTGAAATGCTAAGGCTTATTAGAGATTTTATTGATGGCCTTGGAACTGCTTATATTTGAGACAATTGCTCTTTTTTCTGTCTGGTCAGTTTAGGCTTACATGATTATCGCCAAGATGTCCAGGTAAATTGTGATTGAATATATTATTATGTTTTTGGTTAGATTACCATTATATGAGAACATGAAACGGGGACTTTATGGGGACCTTGTGTACAGTTTTTGTCTTGGAAATGTCTACATTAAATTTAAAGAAAATTAAACACATCAACATTGTGTGCATAATCAGCATTAAAAGTTTATAGGTTAAGGGTTAGGTTTGGAGGGGTGCGGGGAGTGGGGTGAGCTGTTGGAGATGGTTAGAAATATGTTAGGTTAGTTTGGCTTAAGTTTTCTTTTTTCTTTTTCCTAATTTTTAATATTTTCTTTTAAGTTCCAGAAGAGTCATAACAGGAATGTTTGGGAATGGCTAGGTCCTTATGTGGTGGTCTCAAAGAACCTGGTACATTTCCAAGGGGAATCAGACCTCTTGTCAGAGCCAGAATTGGACCTGTTGAGGTACAGGGGTAGTTCTGAAGAATCCTAAAATGTAGCTTTTGGAAGGTATTGGGATAAGCTTGGGTAGGGGATTTCAATTTCTAAAAGTTTACTGGTGATTTTGTTTTGTTTTAAAAGATAGACCCTGGTGGCCTTATTTGCAAGAAAATGTTTACCATTTTGTGGATTTTATGGTCAAACCATATATATAACTAAGTTACCGGTTCGGGTTTGGGTTTGAGGGTTCGGTGCATGGGTTTGATCAAATTTTTTTTGGGGTTGGGTTTGTTTTAGGTTCATTGATACAGAAACATATACAAATCAGAAATACATACATATTTGCAACAATAATTAAGTTCAAAATACACTACCATATTAATAGTCAAATAACATAGCAAAATACACCACCATATTAATAGTCAAATATTAGTCAAACTCGAATGTCATGATATAGATTAAAGTTAAAAAATCATAATGTCTAGTGTCAACAATCAGCCATCATCGATCAAATATCATATGGGTTGTCAAAAATATCATCATCGCCATCCATATTAGATGATGTATGTAGTGGTAAATTAGAAGACATACAAATAGTGCTAGTGGCAGTGGCACTAACACTAGCACTAGCACTAGCATTCTCATGCTCACTAGTTAGCTCATGGTCACCGTCAACATCAAGTGCATCAAAGTGGGCAGTGGAAGCGTCCAAGTCAATACGCTTTGGCTCAATATCCCACTTTGTTGTGTCCCCTTCTTTGTAGCCACTTTGTTTGTGTGTAAGGAGTCGTGCAAGGTTGAAAGCACATACGCCAAGTCCTCTTCCTTTTTTGATTGTAGTCTATTGCGCTTTATTGAGTGGATGAAGGAGTATGTGCTCCAATTTTTCGCAGATGAAGATGAACTAACAACCTATTAAGACCAAATTAGAGAGTTAACAGTTACAAAATTAAAAGTTTAAAATATAAATAAAACTTTAAAGACAAGATTTTTTTATAAAATTTACTTGCGATTAAATTTTGATGACAAGAAGTTGTAGGTATGTGTATGTTTGGCCATGGAAGTACCGCCAACTATGAGCATTGACCATGTACTTGTCTCGAAGAGTATCAAGATCACAATCGTTGCCTTGTACCCTCGAGCCACTTCAACATCTCTATATGGGGCAACTCTTGTTGTCATAGAAAGGAGTTGAGCACTATAGTATTTGGGACTCAATGCAAAGGCAAGAAGATGCCTCAAAGTGGCCATTTTGTTCCATCTCTCTACAATGATTTTGTGTAGTTTTTTGAATTTTTTTTCTTTAGGATCTTGCTCTTTTGCATTTATGATGACTTTCTTCTTTTCAATCATTGAGTCGATGCCATCATATACCTCCCCCAAACAAGACCTATCCATGTTAGTATAATGAATCATGCTCAATATGGGCTCAATAAGATTGTGGAGATACTCCACACGATGCCACCAAATGTCATCTAGGATCATTTGCTTAACCTTTGCTGCCCTTGTAACTTGCTAGATTGCCTCCATATGGACTGATTTGGGCTGATGACCATGTTAGAAAGTGCATCATGAACCTTCACAAGTCATCTCAACACAATTGTGTTGGAAGCAAAACGGGTCTTACCAACCTATTTGAAAATCAAAATAAAAAAAATTAAACTTAAAAAAATTAAAATTAAAAAGTTTACTAAAGTGAAACATGTTTATTATTTAACTTACCTTCAACAACTCCAATTTTGAGAATGTTCTAAATATGCCTTGTGACATAATGTGGTTGGTAACGAACATTTGGATGTCTTCGGCCTCAGCATACACCTATTTGATCCAATTAATTTTGGTGCCATTTTTTTGTAGCATTAGGTTGAGGGAGTGGACAACACAAGGTGTCCAAAAAATGTGTGAAATGACACTCAATCAATAACCCAATAGCCCCACAATTTTTTGCATTGTCTGTTATAACTTGCACAACATTTCGAGGGCCCACTTCATCAACAGCTTTGACAAAGAATGTTAGCAATAAATGCACCATCCTTCACCTCTTCTTCACAATCCATTGCTCTCAGAAACATTGTCCCTTTAGGGGACATTGCAATAACATTGATCAATGGGAATTTTTTTCATCTTTCCATCCATAAAAATGATGGACACCCCTATTTGGACCCATGAATCTCTTATGGGCTTCAAGGAGTCCTTGACAATTTTCACCTCTTTATCCAATAAGGTGCTATGCATCTTCTCGATACTCGAGCCCTTATACCCTTTTGGAGCCTCATTAATTTTTACCAATACGGTGAGCGGACAACATTGAATGCCAATCCATTCGCATAGACACATCTCGCTATGTCTTGATTGGCCTTCTCTCTAGCCTCATTCTAAAATGCCATTTTCAATGGTCCTTTTGATCTCTTATGTGTAGAGGCCACAGGTTGCACTTCAAGTACGGACATAAATGGATGGCTCTTCGCAGCTTGAAAATGAGAAGGGAGTGTAGGGGGCTTCATCCCTCGAGATCCTTTCCTTAACAAAGGATGGTTTGATTTATGGCCTAGTGCTTGGTCTGCTTTTTCTTGCTCTTCAATATATGCCAACACTTGTATTTCTAGAATGCCATGACCATCTTTGCGTGGACAAAATTTGATGCCTTGTCCAAGGATCTTGCACAAATGGCCTTTCATTTGATTGTATGAGCTCAAATTACTAATTTTACAATGATAACAAATCCAAACATAATCTTCACCTCTTGGAAGTTGTTGTACAATTTCAACATATTCCCAAAGGGAAGAGTTTGGGTCTATTTTGAAGTGGGATTGGCACATAGAGTTAGAAATAGTTGTCATTATAATACCTAAGACAACAAGTTCAATAAATAACGCATTCGAAGAATTGAAACAAATACATAAATAAACAAGAGAGTTCATTTGTAAAAAAAAATGTACAAAAAAAAGACAAAAACTTCAAAAAACCTACCTCTTTTGAAAAAATCTTCCTCTACGATCTCCTTGACAACAAACAAACACTTGCAAATGTGTAGGAATAGCACAACAACTAGCTTGGAGCATTCAACAATCAATCTTCAACTCTGTCCGTGCAATGGCAAGCAAGAAAATAAGTTCAACAATCGAGGATTTTTTTTTCTTTTTCATTCACAATACGAAAAATGGGATTGTTTTTGCCTATTAGATGTTTTATATCTCACATTTTAGGGTTTGGTGGGTGAATTGGGCTTTTTAGAGTAAACAAAGGTAAAAATAAAATAAAAAAAGCTGAAATTTGTTGGCTGGGTGCATGACTGGCCGAAATTCGGCACGGGTTTGCTCGGGTTTGGTTGGGTGGGACCCTATTTGAACCCACAAGGGACTTAACCTGGATCTCGAACTCGGATCGCGAACTTGGTCGGACCGGACCCGGGGTCTCCCTATAGGACGAACCGGTAACTTAGATATATAACTTTAGGATTTTGTGGTAGGGCTTCTAAGCTTGATTTGATTTGTTTGGGCTTGAGTTTTGGATAGGCATTACCATTTGCAAACTCAAATTGGTTTTCCAACAAAGTAGAAGGCTATAATATTTAGTATTATTCCATGACTTTTACTATATTAATTCTTTCCATGCCATATAGTAGGAGACCATGTAGCTGAAGAAAGATCCATAGGGTAAATTTTGAACACTACCTGTTTTGTAGCTTCTAAGCTTGATTTGATTTGTTTGGGCTTGAGTTTTGGATAGGCATTACCATTTGCAAACTCAAATTGGTTTTCCAACAAAGTAGAAGGCTATAATATTTAGTATTATTCCATGACTTCTACTATATTAATTCTTTCCATGCCATATAGTAGGAGACCATGTAGCTGAAGAAAGATCCATAGGGTAAATTTTGAACACTGCCTGTTTTGTAGCCGCCACTTTCCTGGTGTTTTTTTGTAAGTATAATGATTGCGAAAGTCCTTTTTAAATGATCTAGTTTGCCAGAAAAGCTTAGGGGTCTGGGGTTTTACAGTTGCTCTGGAAAAGGGTTGACCATAATGTCATCCCTCCTTTTCCTGCGTTTTTGCTCTGTAAAACTTATTCCAAGAACATTACCTATTTTGTAGATGCCGCCTTCCTGGTGTTTTTTGTATGAATAATGATTGTGAAAATCCTTTCAAGTGATCTGGGTTGCCAGAAAAGCTTAGGGGTCTGGGGTTTTACAGTTGCTCTGTAAAAGGGTTGATGATAATGTCATCCCTCCTTTTCCTGCATTTTTGCCCATGCTTTGTACCATGAAGTTGCTTTTACCTGCCCATTTTAGCTAATCTCTGCTTTTTTAAAAATTTGTTGAAGCACAAAAATGCAAATACATTGTAAGATCAAAGATCTGAAATAATATGATTCTTTAGCAACAGAAGTTTTCATTGATCTTCCAATTGCTTTGGAGTTAGCATTAATGTAGCATCAGAGGGTGAGAGTGGCAGTTGCTTTCCTGAAGGAAGTCTGTCTATCGCCAATAGTCATGAAGATCCTGAGGACTTCAATTATGTAGTGCTTCAAGATGATCATGAATGTGTACTATTAGAAGGTTAGGTATCATTCAGTGAGTATGATACATTGATATGTATTTTGAACATCTAAAACAATGTTTCTAAATTGTTGAAGTAATTTAAATAGCCTTTTGTACTTCAAATTCATCAAATTTTATCACTTTCCAGTCTTTATTTGCAAAAAAAAATTATATACTTAATACATTATTATATAATATTGTATATATTTTTTTCCTCTTATATATTTTTTAAATGGATTGTTCCATGCTCTATTGTATCTGGGGGTTCTCAAGGCTTGCTGTATCTAGGTTTCTTTTTCTGTTTGGAGTAATTTAGTTTATAATGAATCCTAATAGTTAGAATGTCACATAAAGAAATTTTAAACTTATGAAAAGCATGGTGAATATTTGCCGAAGTTATATCTAATGAGTTGGAAGAATTGTAATATTTGACATGTGTGAATGGTCTGCTGAAATATTACATTCACTAAATATAATGAAGTGGGGTATCACTGAAAGTTTAATCAAAGATAAAGATTTGTTCTGCATCTTTATTTTTCTATGATATTTTGTTTGTGGCATGGAAATGCGTCTGATGGGGACCTACCATTCCTTGGTTCAATTTCATTCAGAAATTATTTTAACTAAATACTAATTAGTGCTTTTTCTTTTACAGGAGGACTTTCCTCGAACGCCATCCCCTGTATATACACTTTCTCGTTCCTCAAGTCGTGCAGCTAATGATGAAGGAATTGATGCTAATTCTTCTTTGGAAGCTCTTATGTATATTAGAGAATCTGCCATGTCTTCTGTTAAGGGGTCTGAACTCTCATCTACACGCCCAGGGTCCCGTTCAGCAACACCTACTCCTAGTGGAATACACATCCTCAATGTTGGTTCAACTAGTGATTCTCATCCTTCTGCTCCAGTTGCAAGAATTCCATCCCCAGATTCATCAATGGAAAGCACAAAGTCTGGCAGCCAAGGAGAAACTTTTATAGATGAGATTGCAGGTTTAACAAGTGGTTCAATTGTTGGTAACTCAGAGCTAAAAAATACAATGTTTAGTGCTGTGAGCACATCTGATGTATCAAACCTTGGAGACACATTACAAGGCTTAAATATTGGTGATGTGCATAATGTAGAAGACAGTTCTCAGAAAAAACAGCATCAATTGCAGCAGGAGCAGGATCAGGATCAGCCTCATCGTTATAATTTGGCACAAGAACAATATCAGCGTCAGCAGCGGGTTCTTCACGTTCCTTTGGTTCAAGGCCAAGTTCAATCCCAGGCTTCAACACAACCTCATCATCAACAACATCAACATCATTCTGGCATTGATCATGCTGTGCGGAATCAATCTAAATTTGGTGCACCAAATATGATGCAAGGTTCAGCTGTGGGGCTTCAACCAACATTTCAACCAAGTACACCACCTGCACCGCACCTGTATCCAGCTGCTTATTTGGCCTCGGGAAATCCATATTACCAAAATGTACAATCTGCTTTCTATGCTCCACAGTATGGCATAGGTGGTTACCCTATGAATGCTGCTGTTTTTCCGTCAATGATTTCGGGATATCCTCACAGTTCTATGCCAATGGCATTTGATAATACAGCAGCAGCTGTTGCTGCAAGCATGAATGCACGGGCAGCTGCCACGGCTTCACCTGGTGGAGGGATGGGGATTGGTGTAGATATGCAGCAACTTTATAAATTCAATGGCCAACTTGGAGCAACATTGCAACCATCCTTTACAGACCCTACATACCTACAGTATATGCAGCGATCATCCGAGGATGCATACAATTCTTCAATGCTTGGTGATCCTTTAGCAGGGAGAGGATTCATTGGTGGAAGTCAGATGGATGCCCTTGAGCTACACAAAGCCTCAATACTGGGCTATGCTAATGAACACAAATCTCAGTTCACAAGAAGTGGAGCATTGGGTGTACCAATTGCTGGCAGGAGTGGTTCTGTAAGTCCTGCATATTATGGGAGTCCTCCTAATCTGGGCTTTTTGATGCAGTATCCTAGTTCACCATCGGCAAGTCCAGTACTTCCAGGATCTCCAGTAATAGCAGCAAGCCTTCTGGCAAGACCAAATGAGAGGAACCTTCGCCTTCCACTAGGATCAAATAGGGTAACAACAATGGGAGCTTATTCTGGATGGCAGTTGCAAAGGGGAAATGAAAAGTTGGATGACGTGAAATGCTCTTCATTTCTTGAGGAACTGAAAAATAACAAAACTCACAGATTTGAGTTATCAGATATTGCTGGACACATTGTTGAGTTCAGGCGAGTCTTTAGTATGTTATTAGTTATATATTATTTTATTTGTCAATCTGATATTATTAGCAAGGCTTTACATTTCCATTGAAAAATATACTATTTTCTTGTTTGGTATCAGTGCTGATCAACAAGGAAGCCGGTTCATACAGCAAAAATTAGAAACTAGCAACTCTGAAGAGAAAGCATTAGTTTTCCAAGAGGTGTTGCCACAAGCATCTACACTGATGACAGATGTGTTTGGTAATTATGTCATACAAAAGGTAATGGACCAATGGCCTTGTTGAACAAAGCATTTCTGGTTTAGAGATTCTATTTTTCTTTAAATAATGGTTGAAACTATTTAGCTAGTCGTGAAATATTTATTTTCAATTAGTGAGGCATGTTTTTGCACATTTTCAAAATTTAGAATTTACCTGCATGCTATTAGATTTTAATTATTAAAGAAAAATATTTGCTTATAAATTTCAAATGTAGGCATTGATGAATTCGTTGATCTAATCTTAAGATACATATTTTCCTGCAGTTTTTTGAGCATGGTACAGATCAACAAAGACGGGAGCTTGCAAATCAGCTTGTTGGCCATGTCCTGACTTTAAGTCTTCAGATGTATGGTTGTCGCGTAGTACAGAAGGTAAGCCAAATGCCATCAATTTTTATGATAAGCTATTAATTCTGAAGCATATAGGTTTTCACCATTTACATTCTAATTAGAAAAGCTCATTAAGTTGCAGTTGCATGTTTATCTTTTTAGAAATTATGGAGTCTTGAGGAATGGAAAGAATCAATGTGTGCTTTCTGTTTTTATGTTTAAAACCAGCTAATGCTCTTGAAGAAAACATTCTTCTCAACTTCAAGTGTAGTAAATCATGTAATGAAAGAAGCAGTTTTTTAGTTTGCATAATTTATTTTATTCCAAAATAACAATGGTTTTGGATTCTAATAAGACAACTGATAGACTCTCCTTATAAACATGTAGCTAAAAAGGACACTAACGAAATATGGTGGTGCACCTGCCTCGCCCATCTTTCTCCTCTGCCTTTGCACCAACATTTCATGTGTAAAAGTTAATACAGATGGGCTTCTCGTGGTAATCTTGGTTTTGCTGGTGTTGGGGGTTTAGGTTGGAAGATGAATGGTGATTTAGACTCCTACTTTTGGTGGGCTTTGGTTGGGACTACTAAAATATTTTGATGCTTGGCTATATGATGTGGTTTTGGGCTTGCAGCTTCTTATTGTCTTATGAGGGTTATCATTGAAACAGATTCTCAAATCCTTGCTACTTCTCTTCTTTTAAATAAGAACATAAGGGATTGGAAGTTAAAAAAAGGTGATCTTTGATATTTGTTGGCTCCTTGATCCAGATAGCATCCCGGGTCATCTAAGTGGCAGTTTTGGACAGAATTATGAAAATTCCCGATTATCCACATTTTCATTTTTTTTGCTTTTTTAGGGCCCTTCAGTGTATAGTTTTGTGAGGCACCAGTTGGAGCATGTTTACACTATGCTGCAACCCAGATTAATTAGTTTGTGACCTAAGCTTTTCAGTGCATGTATGAATTTTGAATTTCGAGTAAAATGCTAGTAGTTATGACTTATGACCCCAACAAGGAGGGTACCAAAATAAAATTACTCCAGCAAACATTGCCAGATTTCTAATTAGTTCTCTCATCTGTTTGTCCATTTCAATTTCCAAGGAGGACATGGGTCACTTCCAACTTTAGCAACACTTCTGTTCTTACCAAGAACCTTAATTTACTATTTTTAGTAAGTTTTCAGTTTTTTAATTGTATAGCTATATAATAGCTGAATTTGAAGCTTATAATAGCAAAGAAGACGTGCATCTCTCCTACAGAATTTTACCCATTCTGTATGCGCTATCAGTTGAAATAAAAATCATTTTATTTAGCTATTAAGTAATTATCAGTTTTATGGATATTGTTCAGTTGCTGCTTATAATATATTAATTTCCTCGAATAGTGTATTGTACCCTGAATTACTAGCTTAATTCATATCACTATTTGAAAGATACCCGAATATTACACATGCTACATCCCTTGGGAGGCAAACAGAGCCATGGGCGTCCTAATCAAGAAGGTGACATCTCTCAATTCGGGTCTGGATTTATTTTTTGAATTGGTGATCCTCAAGCATTTTCTTTTTTGAGCTGGAAACACTCAAGACTCAAATGTTTGCACCTGCTTGGAATGGGTTGGCAAAGCTTAGTATCTTCCTAGCAAGTCTTCTTGGTATTATTAGTGAAGGAAATATATAATTCTGTTTTGGATGTAGAGGATCTCCTCTAACCTTTCCTGTGACAGATTTTAATAGAATACATGCCCTAGGTTAATGGGGTGGCTAGTCTCCCATGTCCTTCATGTCTCATCATAGCATTGCAATCACTCTTTCCTTGTTCTTGCATGCCACCCCGCTTCTATTATCACTATCTTGCTGTTTTGTCATATGTGATGATCTAGGAAGCTTATGCGTGAAGCTAATGTATTGCTTTATGCGAGGTCACCTCTAGATTTTCTATTTTCAACATTCCAACTCTGATGCCTTACGTTGTTCAGTGGCTACAGTGTGTTGGTGGTCTGTTGCAATGGTCCACTGTTCCTTTGGATGATGAGCAATGGCTACGGTGTGTTGATCTGTTGCAATGGGCTACCCTTGCTGTGAATGGCGATTGCTGGTATTATGACAAACTGGAGAGCTTTCCAGTACAATGCTTTTGAGAGGAAAGAGGTAGGTAGCAGATTGAGGCTTTTTCCTGCTTATGCATTAGTTCAGGTTGTCCTTTCAACTTCTAGTTTCTCAAGCCTTTTCTTTTTAAATCCTTTCTCTCTATTTGCATTAATGGGGCATTCCTAGTCATGGGAGACCCTGGTCCAATGGTGGGTAAGAAAGCAATTAGTGTTTCTAAGGAAGTCAATTCTGTCTATACCTGTGCCAAGGTCCATGTTTGTACTTCCAGATCTTTGGCTGACTAATCTGCTGGAGCCCCTGCTAATCCTACCAAAAAAGCCATACTTAATACTAAGGGACATTTCCAAAAATGGCTGGAAACACATCATGTTGTCCCCCTTGCTATTGGTAGTAAGGTAATTAAAAATGTGGCTGTTCTCTGACTGTATAAGCATTCCAAAAAGCCCATTGCTCTCAATGTGTCTGTTATTTTTATCTTGTTTTGAATTTTCATGCCACAAGTAATAATGATCTCTATGAGCTATGTTTAGATGTTAAATATTTGGACAATTCTCTTAATAGTGTTGGTCTAGTTAGCATCTTAAAACATTTTAAGGATTATGGTTATAATCGGTATTTTTGGTTTTGTGCCGGTGATGATCACAGGACAAATAGTTTTCCACTTTGGGCTATTTGGGTTTACCTAAAAAACTTGGATTAGTGTTTCTGCAACCTGTTGGAAGGCTGCTAGACTGCTATTCTGATTTTGTATGGTTTGTAGCTTTGTACTGAATATGTGATCTTCCTTCTGTTTCAATAAAAAAAGAAGACAACAGACAGACTGGAATCTTGTTTTCTCCTCAATTATTTTTTTTGAAAACTTAGAATAGCCATGTCACAGCACAGTTAGTACATGTAGAATCTGAAATCCTTTTTTGTAGAGTAATTGTTTTATTGCTAATCATATCTTGATATTATTGAATTTTGAGCCAGGCACTCGAAGTAGTTGACATAGACCTGCAGACGCAGCTGGTTTCAGAACTTGATGGAAATGTCATGCGATGTGTGCGTGATCAAAATGGAAACCATGTCATACAAAAATGTATTGAATGTGTGCCTACAGACAGAATACAATTTATTATTTCCTCATTTTATGGTCAAGTTGTAAATCTTTCTACACATCCCTATGGTTGCCGTGTTATACAGGTGATCTACTTTGGATGATACATTTCCCCATTGACCATTTATTTCATTCCATTTCAAAATGATATGTAAGTGTACCTGTTTGTATGACTGGAAACAGAGGGTTTTAGAGCATTGTACAGAGGAGCAAAAGGAACACGGGATAATGGAAGAGATCTTGCAAGCTGCTTGTAGCCTTGCACAAGATCAATATGGAAATTATGTGGCACAGGTATTTTAGATTCAGTGAATGGCAACTACTTTCTAAATTTTTTCCCATTTTAATACTCATCAGTATTCTTATTTAGTTTAGATTAGTTTGTGATGGTGGTAATAATGAAGGAATGTATATCTTCTGTATCCTATGAAAAAGTTTGTGCATATGATCTTGAATGGACTATTGATGTGGTACATACCACGGACAAGATTTTTTGACTATACATGAAGATGAATTCTTGGAATTGAAATGAGAATTAGCCCGAATGTTTATTTACATTGTTTTTGGAAGCAGAATGATTTGGAAATTTTCCTTTGGCAGAAGTTTCTGCAATGTAAATTATCATACAATAGTTTCATATCCATAAATACCAAATTCTAACATTCCACTGTCACATACCGCAGCATGATTCAAGTTTGTAAAATTTTTGTTTTTCTTGTTTTGAAGTTAAAATTATTACCATCTTGCCCTTTTTCTTTGTTATATTTCATTGGGGTTATCCTTTATATCTTTTGTAAAATGGTAGTTGATTTTAGTTTTTCATTTATGTGTTTTTTCTTTCATTTCTTTTCAAATTAAATTTCCTTTTCCTTTCACCCTTTGATAACTGTTTTCCTTTACTTTTTGAACTTATGTAGGGTACTATAATGTTTATAATAATTGGGTTCCACATAAATGTAACTTAATATAATGAATATGTTTTGAAACTAATTTCATATCTTTGCATACCTGTACTTAAAAACATGACATGGTTCAGAAAGACTGAAAGAAAAAGTATTATTTATGCCACATATAACTGATAGTAGAGATCAATAAGACTTGAAAAGTACATTCAGTTACAGTAGAAGAAGTACAAGGGTAAAAGTGATCTGTAAATTTGGATCTCGACACAAATGAAAGGCCAGTTTTCATCACTATCAGCCGAGAAGGTGTTGAAGAACTTAGATAACTCAAAATGGCAGTTTTATATGGTTTGTCTTATGAGGAAGAGCAACAGTTGCAAATGTGGTCTCTTCCACTTATAAGTGGATTTTATGATGAAAACTGTCTATTGTGACTTGTTAAAGTTATAAAATGTATGAAGGCCGTTTGAAAAGGTCCTTGGCTGATGATTTAACCTTCCTAAGCATTCAAAGAGAGAGTTGCAGGCTGATATAAGGAGTTTTCATGGAGTTGCAGGCATGCTTGTAGAGGTTGAACTTATGTTGGATGTTTCATGAGTTGATGAAGGTCCAAGTAGCAGCGATCCTACTTGTCAAAGCCTAAGATAAAGTAACATGAGTAGTTTCAAGCTCACTCTTGCCACATTTTTTTTCCATTTAAAGGTTTTTCCAGGTGTATGCTTATGTTCAGTCTTATTTTCATGCTTGTTTCATGTTATTTTGTGTTGTTAGATTCATTTTTCAGTAGTTAAAAGCTACAGTATTTGTTTCCTTTTGAATTATGCAAGTTGATTGGTCAAAGGAAGGTTTTTTGAAGCTAGAGGAAATAGAATCTTAATTGTTGAACTTTGAGGTGGACTCTCCACTTGAGTTTAGTATCAGAGCAAGGTTCATGTTCCTTGCAAAGTTTGTTTGTTGAAAGGTAGATGAAAGAGACTACTTGCAGGTTAAGCTAATAGTTAGATCAAGTTGGAGTGGTAAATTATTTCAGTTTGATCCTGAAATATGTATCACAAGTTGGTGTTGGAGAAGCCAAGATCTGAAAGCAACATCAAGGTATCCTTCCACTAGTGAACAAATGAGCACAAAAGCATTTCTATCAATAATGAGTGTCTAAAATGTACAATGAGTGCCTTGTGTATATAGGCAAGGTAGAAGAGGTAAGAAGGTAGGACAGAGCGATTGACTACCCCTCCAAATGTGCAACACATGTATGCTCATATGGCAAGTTTTTGAGCATGTGTCAAGTGTGCATGTGATAGGTGTCTTAACAGGGTGAGTACATGTGTCTCAACCACATGAAGTGAGACAAAAAGGTACAAGTCCCTAAGTGGGGATTTAACTAGTTTGAATAGGTCAATCTAGGAAGGGTGATATGCTAAGTAGATGTGAAATAATGTTATTTACTCTTAACAGTTGAAAGAGAGGAGTGGCACGAGGCATGAATGAAAAATAACCAAGATTCTATTGGGTGGGAGATGTTGCTCAAATTTCTTTGTGGGGAAATTGGATAGGCTAAAAAACATCATCCTAGCCTTCTTCCAGAAGTTGGGAATTGCTCAAGAACATGTGTAGCAAGAAAGAAGAGTCTAAATGTATTGAACGATACTCAGAAGTAATAACTCTCTTTTCAAGGCTGAAGTGAAGATAAACATTCAACCATTTGATGGACAGGTAATTGCAGAGAAGCTAGATCATTGGATAGCTCAGCTGGGGGTCTATGTCAGGTTGTCACTAATTTCTAAGTAGGAAGAGTTCAAAGTGCTGCTCAAGAAGGAGTTTTACCTGATATGCTATGAAAAAGAGAGGGTCATCCAATGACACTTCTATAGGTAAAGACAAGGCCAAAGGGTGCAAGATTATACAAGTGAATTATGAAAGAAGGCAGTTCAACTTGGGAAAGATTTGATGGTTGTGAAGTGCTAATGGAATACATTGGTGGGCTGTTTGGGAACTTGAAGAGGCCTGTTTTTATGGCCAAGCCTAAGGATAGGGATGAAGCATGTGCTTAAGCTCATTATTTGGAGACAGTCAAGAAGAAAAATGCATTTTATTCTTCTCATAAATCACAAAAAACTGTGAAGTGGCAAAGGAAAGGGGAAAGGCAAGTGGAAGGGCAAGAAGAATGTCATAACCACAATTACTTCGAAGTGCAACGAGAAGCATCATTGCATTTGTTCAAGAACAACAAAACCAAGCACACTTACATTTGTGAGCAAAACTTGATTGCAGCTTCGAAGTGTATGATTAGTTGTCATGTGCCATAGTAAGAAAGGTTCATGTGTTGACAATGGGTCTCAAGAAGAGTGGGAGTTGACAAAGATTTTCCATATTAAGATTTAACTCAAAGGAAGGAAGATAAATGCGCTATTTGATACATGTGCTCAAGCTAATCTTATTTCCCAAAAGATAGCAATTGGGTTTGGCTTGAAGACAACTAATCATCGAAATCCAGGTTCATTGGGTTGGCTGAAACAAGGGGTGGACATCCAAGTCACTAAGAAATGTAAAATTAAATTTGGGCTCAACCCAAATTCATAGATGAAGTAGTGGTAGATGTCTTCCCATTGGATGTTTGTGGGGTCATCTTTGGTTTTCCATATTTATATATCTGGGATGCTATATTCAATAGGAGGGATTATCTATCATGTACCTTAGCCTATTATTTTATTTCTTGTAGGCTAAAGGGAAGGGTAAGGGAAATAAGTTAAAATAATAATTTAAGTTGTCTTAATAACATTATGTTATATTTATTAAAAAAACAACTTATATTTATTATGAAAAGGTTCCAAATTGTTAGCATAAAGTGTCATTAGGGAAGGGGCCAAAAGTAATGCTTATTTAAAAGGTCTTTCTAGACACTTCCAAGATTAAGTTTTGGAGGGAAAAGGGAAACATAATATAATATTCATTTATTTTTCGCAAAGAGTTTGTTGGGTCTTGAAACCACTGCTCCAAAATCCTATAACATGATTTCACTTTCAAGGCTAGGGGTTGTCATCATGAAAGTAAAACCAACGTTCATCCATAGATTATGGAGGGTTAAAGGCCAATTGACAAGTGTGGGTAATCTCTCCTATACTTCGAGCTTAGCTTAGACTTAGGAGGGTGTTCCTAGGGGTATACTTTAAGAGGTATTTTAATCCAACAAAATGGACAACCAAAACAACAAACAATAGCTAATACCCAAATTGCAGATTTGACCCCAATTTCTGTCACTAGGTCAAGATTTAATAGCTGCAAAGACCTCTTTTAAAACTGATTTAATATTTTGTACATGTTTTTGTAGATAATAACAGTGTTATAAGCTCCTAAGATAGTTTCATTTAAAGTTTTGTAGATGTTGGCAAATTATGGATGTACTGCACATGATTCTTTGAGAATATAATAGTTAGGTTTTGTTTAAGATTTTCCTTGGTTCATGTTGTTAAACGATGAGCAACACATATTAATCCTACTCTACTTCCTACGACTACCTGTGAATGATTTTTGTTGTTTTAAATACTGATGGAGGGTCAAGCTTCTTAAGGCCGTTGCCTTATTGGGTGCAGAGTCATATTCAGCCATGAAAACATCAACTAAGAAAAAATAGCAAAGATATGACATTGTGTAACCAAATTTAGTTAAGTAGCCTTCTCCAAATTTTCTAACATTCACATGTAGCATGAAAGAGACCAATACAAACAACAATTCTGTATTGAACTTAAAAGTGCTGCCACATTTATCCAATTCACATTACTATCACACCAACAAATATGGTCAGGGAGAGATACAAACAGTGAGTAGATTGTCACTCCTCTCTACTCAGAACTTTCCAAAATGCCAACAACAGGCCAAGGAGACACAAGACTACAAATATCTGCTTCAGTAGATATCTTTCTGCAACCTCTTAGATGAGCTACCTAGATGGTGAATGGATATACATCTGTTGAAACCCTAGAATACTTATTCAGCACTGTATGGCTTGAGAAAATTGAAATTGACCAACTCCCTTTTAAAAATGAATAAACTTGTCACATATACCCCTTGGGTGAAAATTTTATATTGCAACACTATAGCAGGCCAAGATCAACAGCCGGAGACAAAATCCTGCTCATTGGGGTTTGCTGAGAAATACGCATTCATGGTGAATGTGTTCATGTAGGTGGAATGTGAACAGTAATGTGCAACTTGTTCCTTTCCTTTCCTTTGGTGTTTTGAATGGTTAAAAAATATTAAAATATCTGCCACTTTTATTCGGGCACTTTGGGTGCTTACAACCTTCAAAATTATTATTACAATATTTGCGTTTAATATTATCGGGCCCCTTAGTATCTTTATCATTGCCACCTTGCTTTTTCCCTATCTATTAGCATGTGAACCAGGTTTTGGGAGCCAATAAACGCACGGAACTGACAGAACTGCCCCAAATGACCAACACTTTGATTCGTTAGGAATTTATGATGAATGTCATACTCTCTCAATGCAAAGGAGGGAAAAACTGGGGCAAAAACACAAAATGACCTTGGACACGAAAAGATTATACAATTTTTTTGAAGAGTTCCAATAGAGTATATAAAAGTAGACGCTGGGCATTGAAGAGACAATATATTGTATTCTTGCCAAAACTGTTTTCTTGTAGATCGAGCACTTGGTTTTCATTTTTTGGTTGGAGGATAGAAACCCTCATGGTTTCTGCATTGGATTTGGGGATGAAAACCCTCCTATCCATTAGAGGCGATTCCATTCAAGGATTGCATATGGGTAGAAAGATTATTTTAGGAACATATTGAAGATTTCAAAAGTTGTGTTTAGGTTTGCCAATGTGTTTTCAATTAGCATAGTTACTGGGAGACGCGTCTCCCCCCCTCTGAGACGCATCTTGGAGACGGAGATGTGTCTCTGGAGATGCCTCTTGCCGCTTGGAGCCTTCTGCCAGAGTTTCCCGGGTACCCTGCCGTCTCCTGTTGCAAAAAATGACGTCTCCCACAAAAAAAAAAAACCTAAAATGTGAACTATGATTATGAAATATGAAGTATGAACTCTTCGACTCTTTGACGCAATGACATTTGTGTATTTAAAGTTAATGTTCATTGTTAAACTTTACTACTGCTCTTGTTTTGAAAGTTCAATGTCATCATATTTTCTATAAATTATTAATTTTTATTTATATTAAAAAAATGCGTCTCCAAGTACCCCCGTCTCCTATTTAAAAAAAAGAAGAAGCTGTACCGGTACCATTCTCCCGTACCAGTACTAGTCTCCTGGCAACTATGTCAATTAGTGTTTTAGTCTGTCTGTATATTAGTTTGGTGCTGAGAGTTTTAGATTTCAATATTGTAATTCCTGATGGATGTTCATATATATATATAAATGGTGCCATGGATATTCCAACAATAATATGTTTGCTGTTCCAGCCATGAATATTATTTAGATATTAAGTTATAATATTGTTGGCACTAGTCAGAACTTATATTATAATATCTATTTTGGAGAACTTTAATGTGAATCGCAGCCCATAGAAGATTTACACTGCTGTAAATGTTTGGGCTCTTAGTGTACTAATAATTTGTATTGCAATTGTTAATAAGTGTTATAGTCTCTTGGAGCTGCCATACAGGGGACAAAGTTTGATGCATTTATCTTTTGGTTTGCTGTACCTTGTCTATTCCAGTTGCAGCTATTCAAGTTTTATATTTCCAAGCTGCCATACAGTATTGAAAGATTTTCTTTGGAAAAGAATGAGGAGCCATATGTAATATGAAAATAATTTGTTTGTTTGTGGTAATCATACAAATTGTTGATGTTACAGTGTCGGTATAATCTTCCAGGCAGATCATGTAAGAGAAGACAATTAAATAATAGCCTATCGGCTATTTAATTGATGGTAGCGATTTGTGATATGATGCGTCTTTTATTAAATAATGATTAACATTTAATAAATGAGGAGGCATGATTTTCTAAGAGGCTGACTCCTTGAAGAGTTTTGATTGGTTATCATTTATTGAAGAGACACATCTTTCTATTCAGGCCGACTTGTCTTGAAGAGACACGACCCTTCCACTCACTTGTATATATGTTCGATGCATCTCATTGTTTCTCATTCATTCATACATCATCGATTCATTCCATTATCATTTGCCACATCTTTCTATTCAGGCCGACTTGTCTTGAAGAGACACGACCCTTCCACTCACTTGTATATATGTTCGATGCATCTCATTGTTTCTCATTCATTCATACATCATCGATTCATTCCATTATCATTTGTCTCAAGTGCGAGTTCATCATAAGAGCAGTTCGATATTGATGAAGGCTGTAGTTCATCATTAGCTTATTACATGTGATTGGATCTGTGATACAGTGATAGCATCAAGAAAAGTTCGATCTCCTTCTCCATTAAGTGCGAGTTCTTCAAGAAGAGTAATGCGAATTCATATAGGAGCAGATTGTGAGTCTATTCAAGTGCAGATTGAAGGGCAGACTATTAGTGTGTGCTACAGCCATTGCTGGTGCTGTTTATTGGCCTTGTGTGTGGCCTCATTGTAAAGATACTTGTTGCCATTGCTCATATATATAAGAGTTATATTTGTTGCTGGGTTTTTCTCCCTCAAGAGGAGGGTTTTCCTAGGGTATCTGCTGTGTTATTGTGTCTGATTTTGAATTAATTTTCTGTGCATTAAATCTGATCATAAAACTAACATGGTATCAGAGCGGGTGTGAAGAAGATCGTGATCAGATTTCTTATTACAGTGATACTCCTTATTCTCTTTCTCATTGTTGATTACTTCTATCTCTTCGTTAAGATGGTGAACGGTCCTAAGATTGAGGATAGACTTGAGGGGGCATCAAATTTCACATCATGGAGGTTCAAAATTATGCTCACCTTGGAAGAAAATGAATTGGCTGAGTTTGTAGAGAGTAAAGTCCCCAAACCTACGGATGAGGAAGAGAAAGTTGAATGGAGGAAGAAAGATACTAGGGCGAAGAAGATGTTAGTTGATTCCGTGAAGGATCATATTGTTCCTATCGTCGCAAAGTTGAAGACAACAAGAGAGATGTTTAAAACTTTGGAGGAGATGTACGAAATCAACAACACAAGTCGTGCACTTGCATTAAAGCAACAACTTCATCATGTTAAGATGGTGGAAGGAGAATCTGTCATCGCTTACTTAATGAAGATCTCCGAATTGAGAGATCAACTCTCTACTATTGGTCATTTTGTTGATGTCAAGGATTTGACCATGCTTGCCCTTAATGGTCTTCCTTCATCTTGGGAGTCTTACATTCAAGGAATCAGCTTGAGATCGAAACTTCCCAAGTTTGATCGTTTGAGGGCGAACAGTATTCAAGAAGAGTCTAGATTGGCTGTGAGAGGTATTGGTCGAAGCTCTACAAATGAAGACATTCATGTTCTTTCCGCTCAATCCTCAAAGAAGAAAGGGAGAGATGGAAAGAAAGGATACTTCAAGAGGAATAGAGATAAAGGAGTTGATGGTGCTCCTGCATTCAAGAAGAAGTGGGACCTCTCCAAAGTCCAATGTTTTCGTTAGTTTGGTCACTATGCAAAGGATTGCCCAACCAGGCCTAATCAACATGCTTCATATTGCGGATGTGGATGAGATCTCTCCTAGAAGGATTCTAGGGAATTTCTATTCTAAGTCATGGGGCTTGTGTTCAAGCCGTGAAGGTTGTGTGCTGATCTGAGCGCAAAGAGCACGTATCTTGTGTCCAGTATTTGCATCCATCAGAATATTTAAAGAGATAAGTATTATTTGTTTGTTGAGTTATATCATTTAGTTGGATCTTGTAATTAGTAAAGAGAGATAGTGGTTTCTCTTGAATTGTGTTCATTAGCATAATATCCTTTGAAGATTTCATTTATTGCAAGTTATTTCATGCTGGTTGTGAAGATTTCTGAGTGTGACTCTGAAATAAAAAAAAAAGAATTGCAATTTCGATGGTGATTAGTTGGTCATATCAATATCATTCTCTAATGCATGAATTGTGACAGAGCCTTGACTCTTGGAGAGGGTTGGTTCTTCATGCTAACTGCATAATGCGTTCAAGAAATCTGTAGTTGTGCAGATTGTCTTTTGTTGTGCTGAGTTTAGCACTCTCGAGAGGAGTAAAAGATGGAAGAAAGAGCTATTTCAAAATTCAATAAAGATAAGTTCTTTATCCCTTCATTCTGATCTTTTGATATTTGCTACATGTTTCACTTATAGGTTGATTTCTTTATTCATGTTTTTAATATTGTTAATAGTACTCTTATGTGTTCATGCTATAACTTGTATAGTAAACCTTGTATGATTCTAGCCTTGATATTTCTTTGGATAGTTATAAACTGTTTGTAATCTCTCTCTAAATCGCTTCTAGGATGGATCGAGGAGCAAGAGGTGATGAGAGATTGTTTAGTGATGAAAAGCTTGAGGCATCTTGTGAGGAAGTCATGCAGGTCACAACCAGCCATGCCCCCAAAGATTCACTTCCGAGATTTCAAATTTCTGGCGGGATCAAGAGGGAGTTCTGTGACTCACTGAGATGAAGTGTAAGTTGTAGTATTGCAAGGCTGAAGCTATGTCCTTGGAAGTCCTCTTCAGCTGTTGAGAACAAAATTGCACAAGATAATCATCTGGAGTTGACATTGGTAGCTTCGCAAACCTATTCAGAATAGAGTGATCTGGGATGAGGTCGAGGACAATCCTAAACTCTCTATAGTACCAGAGGTGTGCGTTGGAAAACATTCTCTAAGGAAAGCATTGCAGGCAATCTTGGACGAAGAGGTCAAAAAGTTGATGCAAGTACTTGAAGATTCAGAGGGAGCCTACTGAACCTGAAGAAGATGGTAATCTAGTTGATCTTGGTTCTTTATGTTGATTTATTCTTATTGGAGAAGTTCACCTCATTATCAAATGCAAGAAGGAGCTAGCTTTTGAATTTGAAATGAAGGATCTTGGTTACATGCATTACTTTCTTGGCTTAGACATATGGCAAAAGCTTGTTGAGATGATTCTAAGTCAAGGGAAGTATACTATTGATATTCTGAAGAGATTTGGTATGATGGATTGCAAATCCATGTCTATGCCTATGGAGACCAACTTGCATAAGTTGAAAGAGGTTGTAGCTAGTTCAGATCTGGTGGATTCCACGATGTACAGGCAATTGATTGGATCGTTGATGTATCTAGTCAATACTAGACCAGATATTTGCTATGCAAGTGAGTGCACTTAGTCAGTTCATGTGTGAACCAAGGCAAATACATCTAGTTGCAGCGAAGCATATCCTAAGATACTTGCATGGCATAGTTGGATATGGCTTAAGGTATTCTTCAGATGTGGACTTGGAGTTGCATGGATATACTGATTCGACAAGGTGGTGTGTTACTGATCGAAGAGAACCTCTAGATGTTGTTTCAGCTTGGGGTTCACATGATATCCTGGTGTAGCAGGAAGTAGTCTTTTGTGGCATTGAGTATAGTAGAGGCCGAGTATATTGCAACTTTTGTGGAAGCCCGAGAAGCAGTGTGGCTTCAGAAACTCCTTGCAGGATTGTTTGGATAATCAATGGAGCCAACTATCATTCATTGTGATAATCAAAGCTGTGTGAAGCTTTCTGTCACTCCTGTGTTTCATGACAGAACTAAACATGTTAAGATCAAATACCACTATATCAGAGATATGGTATTGAGGAAGGCAATCCAGTTGAGGTATATCAACACTGATGAGCAGACGACAGACATTCTTACCAAGCCTCTTTCCAAGATAAAGTTTGTTTACTTTCGAGACAAGCTTGGTATGGTGGAGAATCAAGCCCTAGTTGAGAAGGAGTCTCAGTATCAGTGATCCTCTTTAATGCATTTCCCTTTGAGAGAGATTTGAGGTGAAAGCCCTTGTTTTCTCCCTCTGGGAGAGCCATGGTGGATGTCATGTGTGGGACTCCATGACAACATCATGTGAGAGAGTCCGTGATGATTTTCTTGTACTTGTGTTTTCACCCTCTGGGAGAGCCATGGTGAAAGTCACGATGAGGTGACAACATTACGTTAAGTGATGAACACTTGTACATACCATACATGGGTGTAGCCATGATGGTTGATATCACGATGAGGTGGATATCTTTGATATCTTTCTTTTCCACATATGGGTGTAGCCATTGTGGTAGACATCACGATGAGGTGATATGTCTTGTGCAGCTGGAAGTATTCTCCTAGCTGAGAGGGAGTGTTGATGTAAAGCGTCGGTATAATCTTCCGGCAGAATCGTGTAAGAGAAGACAATTAAATAATGATTAACATTTAATAAATGAGGAGGCACATTTGCTATGAGGCCGACTCCTTGAAGAGTTTCGATTGGTTATGATTTATTGAAGAGACACATCTTTCTATTCAGGCCGACTTGTCTTGAAGAGACATGACCCTTCCACTCACTTGTATATATGTTCGATGCATCTCATTGTTTCTTATTCATTCATACATCATCGATTCATTCCATTATCATTTGTCTCAAGTGCGAGTTCATCATAAGAGCAGTTCGATATTGATGAAGGCTGTAGTTCATCATTAGCTTATTACATGTGATTGGAATACAGTGATAGCATCAAGAAAAGTTCGATCTCCTTCTCCATTAAGTGCGAGTTCTTCAAGAAGAGTAATGCGAATTCATATAGGAGCAGATTGTGAGTCTATTCAAGTGCAGATTGAAGGGCAGACTATTAGTGTGTGCTACAGCCATTGCTGGTGCTGTTTATTGGCCTTGTGTGTGGCCTCATTGTAAAGATACTTGTTGCCATTGCTCATATATATAAGAGTTATATTTGTTGCTGGGTTTTTCTCCCTCAAGAGGAGGGTTTTCCTAGGGTATCTGCTGTGTTATTGTGTCTGATTTTGAATTAATTTTTTGTGCATTAAATCTGATCATAAAACTAACACAAATCACAAAAGGGAATGGTAATTTAAGGAATTGCATCATCACTTGCCGCTGTACAAAATCTGTTTGCCGCACTTTATTTAGTTTATTTATTACTGGCCATATGGCCAATCTTTATGATTTTTCAACTGTTGGTCAACTGCCGGGAGGTGATTGTAGGCTATTAATTTCTCCAATCTGCTGCCGTACCATCAAATATTTGGGCAATGTCTCTGCAGCCCTCAAACAGGCTTGATTTGACAAATAGATCGTATTTTTTATTTAATTAAAAATAAAGAATACAATGTGATCTTTATTTTTAATTAATTAAAAAATACGATCTATTTGTCAAATCAAGCCCATTTTGAGGGCTGCATAGCCATTTCAGAATATTTGGCTGCAACAACTACAATATTATATCTGGTACTTTCATTTGTTTTTTCATAAATTCCCTTTTGTTGGTATTGTTGATATATTGATTGTTGTTACTTTTGGTAAACTGTAAAAGTTTAAATTTCAGTATATGCACATTTTCCAACATATTGAATTTTGATGTAAATTTGTGTGTGATTCCGCCATATATTAATTTTTAATTATTCTGAAAGGCTTGCTGCTAGAATTAGTTTCCAATCATTTTTAGCTATAGAGTTTGTATTCTGTTATAGAAAGCTTGCCACCAGAAGCATTTTTGTAACGGTTTCAAATTAGTATTGGCATGCATTGTAAATTGTGCGGCTTGCTGCCAACAAACATTATAATCCAATATTATTTTAATCGTTTCACCGTATGCTCTCACCTTGCCCACATTGGGATCTCGATGATGAAAAGGTGTAGGTTTCATTCATTGTTTATTGTTTATTGTAAAAAAATCAGAAAAGTTTCAATTTGGGACATCACATTAGCCTTTGCCACCTCATAGTTTAAGGAAAATATGGAAACAAGAAAATGAGATGGTTGAAATTATTTCAGTCCACAGGCTGCATTTCGACAAAGAACAAAAGGTCATGGACTAGCTGTTACAGTAGTTCACCAAGCTCTTCTAAGAGCCTAAGGGGTTGCCACCTAGTAAAGTAGTAGAGCATGAAATCCAATTGCTACCCTATTGTTCCCTTTCTATCATAGGTTTGTACAGGCAAAGTCTAGTTGAAGCCAATGAAGAAAAGTCACAACCTAATAGCTCTCATTGACTAGGGAGAGATAAGACCAAGCACCTTTCCTTGTTCTTTGATAGTGGCGGTGCCTAAGAAAGATGGTACTTGGGGGATGTGTGTGGATAACAAAACTTTAAACAAGGTAACTATTATTGCTGAAATTTGCACCCTTTGCTGAAACTCGTTCAACATTTTGGTGACACAATGGGAATGATCTCAAGGTGTGGGATCCTTGCAGATGCGATCAAACCTCCAAAGAAGGTTGGCTCCTTTCTAAATCTAGATGCAATGTGTTGATCCAACCCAACCTAGATTGAACCTAAAACCTAATCCTATTCTACTAATTTGTGCATCACTGCTTGATCCAACATCAATTCTAGTGCCAAATATTTTGGCTCAAGAACATGAATGGTTTTATTCATGTAGTCAGCCCACAATAAAAAATCATGCCAAAACGGGGTCCTTTTCCAAGCTTTGATGGTTCCAGGCATAGCAACACTCCCAGAACAACAAATTGTATTATGTCAAGAAGAAGTGCTTATGTAGGAGCAAGTGCAAGGTGAGTCAATTTTGATGAGCTAGGATGAGGATGTTTTTTGTGATGTCAGTCAACATGCATTTTTGTTCTTTGATGAGGCTGGTGATGATTTCTAGCTTGGTGATGAAAGTGCTACACGTGTAGGTGAGATCACAAAAGGTGACACTGTTGTAGTGGACATGGAGGATGATTCGTGCCATGGGTCTAAAGGTGTCACAGCTAGTTGCCAAGAAGAAGAAATTGAAAGAGTGAGACAATTTGAAGAATTTAACTCTTTGCTTGAAGTGTATCATGGTTCTAACATTTGTGTTGATGAAGATTGCATTAGTACATGTAACCTAAGTCACCGCATTCGAATTCAAATTCGAGTTCGGCAACATAGAAATTTGGATGAAGTTCGGCAAGAAAAAAATTCGAAAAGTAAAAAATTTGGATTAAATTCGCCTTATATGATTTTGATTTAAAAAAAAATATAAATAATAAACCGATAAAAATAAAACTATAAATAAAACTATATCATATTACTTTGAATACATTAATAAATCTAAAAATATTATATTATATATAATATAACATATTTAAAAAATTAATTTAAATAATATTAATATATAAATAATAAATATATTAAATAATAATTATATTATAATAAAATTCTAATGACACCCAAAAAGCAATTATTTTTAATATTTGTAGTATAAATAGATTTATATGACGTTAAATTATACATTTACAAGCAATAATCATGAATATTCCATTGACGAGGAGAGGAGAGGAGGAGAGTGATAAAGAAAGGAAAGGCACGGGACCTACAAGGAAGCTACGAGGTGAAAATTGCAGGTCGCGTAGGTGATTCAGACGGAGGAAATCCGACGGTGGTGGCATGGAAATGTCTTCACAAATCACAGAAAATAGTAAAGTCATGACTGCTGCTTCAGGTATGAACTCTTGACCGACGACTCTCAACTTAGAACTCAGACTGTTCAACTTCCAAGCCTAGACGGATTTTTATCAATCAAAAACTTGCTGTGTGTGTTTTGAGCGATGCAGGCAAACGTTTTATAGAGAAACATAATAAAAACCCTAAAAAATAAATTTGAAAACCCTAAAAAAAGATTTAAAAAAATAAATTTTAGTGAAAAAAAACTTATAACTATACCGTACAAATAAAATGACGAATTTTAACGAATTTTTTATTAATATTTGAAATTTGGCAAAAATTGAATTTCATGGATGAAATTTGCCGAATACGGTGACTTAGCATGTAACAATGATGTATGCTGGTTTTCTGTTTTCGTTGAAATTAGCAAGGCCGAGTATGAGGTCTTCATCCAAGATGAAGATATGATCTCTTGTGTTGGGGATGATGATGTGCCTGAATTCGAGTGTTTCACTTGGGATTAACATACCAATATTGAAGATGTTGAGCAGCAACACATAGGCCAAAAAGAAGATCAACTTGTTGCTTAACTTGATAATATGCTAGAGCTTCAGAATTTTTTCGTTTGATGTGCATAAGGAAGAGCTTACCCATACAAATCAATAGGTGCGTATGGCATATATTGCATTAACATGTGAGCTGGAGACATTCGCTTTTTTGTTTCAGCTCATGTCATAAGGAGCCCAGCTGTTGTAACAGCAAGGTGCCCTTGTGTGGTAATTTGTTTTGTTCCTCCACAAGTTGTATTTTTTTTTTGATGCTGATCTATTTCCAAAAAAAATTTACCCATGCTGCTATGTATACACTTTATGCATCATAAGATGAGTCTAGCATTTATCTTTTGTGGCTGCCTTGCAATGACAAAGTTAACGGTGGAGTGAATCTCCACTACATAGGCAGTATTCGTAGTGTGATGCATGCAAACATCGGACTTCAATGGTTGCAGTTGGGCAGTGAATGCGATTGTGACCTAAGGGTGATCAACTCCTTCACAAGACTTGTCTTTGACAGAGGCAAGTTGTGACAGTTTGGCATTCAAAGTTCAATCATGTACATATTTAGATTAGTTGTTGTGGTTGTTTTCCAAGAAGTGTTGTTGCACACTTTGCATTCTCATTAGGAGAATGTATGACCTTAGTTGTTTGTTTTTCTCCAAGTGCAGTTTGCACATTGTCGTTTTTGTTTTGTTGATTCTGAGGTTTTCTGTTGCTTGTTGTGAGGCCAATCGTGCTTTGTTGTTTGTAAGGCCGTTGTGACTCCATGCCTTATGGATTGATAAGGTTACTGGATCTATGTTTAGCAAGCAAACATCCTGCATAAGTCACCAAAATGTTGTCATTTCATGTCCCCCTTCATTTCCAATTGATTAGAATTGATATGAGAAATATTAAATGGGCTAGTCATGCTCAAAATGTGCCTTTGGTGGTTGTATTGTTTCCCCATTTTTCATGTTTTAGTCAAATACCCAAGTTGAAAACGTAAAATTTGGCTAAGTGTAAAAGTTGTTGGAGTTTTGGACAAGTTTTGAAACCTATGTTGGTTCTTGACAAGGTTCTTGAAACCTCGTTGGAGCTCGTCATATGTCTTCTAACTCTTTCAAAGGGGCAAGTGTTTTGTTCATTGGCAATTTCATATGGTTCGAGAACCTCCCTAGTTTCTCAAGATTGGTTTGAGTGTCAATAGGTTTTTGTCGACAACCAAAGAAGGAAGAAAAGAGGCAAGTGCTTTAAGTTTCGACAAGTTTCATAGGTTTTGAAACCTTTGTCGATAGTTGACTCAGTTGTCAAAACCATCCCAAAGGCCGACAAGCATGAGGAAACAAAGAAAGCGGCTAAGTATCAAAAGTTAGTGTTTGGAAAAATTCAAAGGTTTCAAAATTTTTGTCGAAGATCGACAAGGTTGTCACAACCATGTCGGAAGCAAACAAGGTTCTTGAAACAAGTTGTATCATTGACAACTTTTGTCGATAAGCGTTAAGAGTAGTAAGGGGCATGGAATTTAACTAAGTTTAAGTTGTATTGGAAGTTTTCAAAGGTTTTGAAATCTTTGTCGATGTCTAACAAGCTTCTCAATAGCGGTTTGATATACGATTACAAGTGCCAAAATGGCCGAAGTTGCAAGGATAAAGTAGGTTTGGTGTTAATGTGAAAAGAGAAGGGCGAAAGGAACAAGGTTCAACAAATTCTAAGGGTTATAGAACTAGTGTCAGCTCTCCATAGAGTTCTCACAACCTTGTCAAAAGCCGATAAGGTTCTCAAAACTGGTTCTAACTCTAATGCAAAATGCCAACACATCAAAAAGAACTAGAGGAAGGTAAAGATGGACAAGTTAAAAGATAAAAGAAAAAACAAACCAAAAGGAAGAGGAAGAAAGAAAGAAAGAAGAAAAGTTGAGATTGTCAAAAGTTCTTAGAGGTTTTGAAACCTTTATCAACTCTCAATGAAATTGTCACAACCTTGTTGGGGCTTGACAAGGTTCTCAAAACTAGTTCATTCGTCGATGCCAATTGTTGACAAGTAAGAAAGGTTGCTCTAGGGATATGATTTTCATGCCAAGGCTTCTTACTTCCACCTACCACTCTTCAACACCATTAATGCTCCTACAACATTCACCAACTACCAAATTTTTCAAAGGCCCAAAAATCATTGTTTCATGCTTAGGCCATGCTCATTAAATGTTGTGGACATTCCTTTCTGACAACATTATTCCCTAGGTCATATTTTTTAGTAGATATCTTGGGCAGATTTGATCTTTTGACAGGTCATAGATGAAGAATATTCCTTATGCTCTAGTTGATTAGATCGGATGTATGCCTTTCTTCTTTTCATTAGTTGATGTGGTGGCTAGGATTTCTCTCTGGCCTACCATAGTTTCTAACATTTTCCAATGCTTCCCTTCTAGAATAAAAGGTTTGCAATGCTCATTTATAAAAAAGGTTCCTTCTCATTTTCTCTACTAGAAAACTTGCATTTTCTACTACTGTAAATAGGCTCAATGCCTTTAAATCAATAAAATTACTTTGTTTCACCTCATCTCTATTCTAATGCGTTGTGTAATTTCTATTACCTTCATGTTTGAATGATTTTGCTGTTTTTTTGTATATGTATGCTATGTATAAACAATTTACAAGAATTACTTGTAGATTTCCTTCCCTCCTAGTACATGTTAAATCTTATACCTCCATATCATCCACAAGAGCTGACAAATGGAGACCTGTGTGAGTTTAGGCAGTTTTGTTGGTCCTTTGTGCTATTGTGAGCAAGGAGGAAACTCATTAAATCTTGGTGCATCACTACCTCTTCCTTTTTTGCATTCCTTCTCTCCCTTTTCCTTGGCAAATCAGTAGAATAGGATTAGGTTTTAAGTTTAATTTGTGTTGGGTTGGATCAACACATTGCATCAAGATTTAGAAAGGAGCTAGCCTTCTTTGGAGGTTTGATCTCATATGCAAGGGTCCCACATCTTGAGATCATTCCCATTGTATCTCCAGAATGTTGAACTAGTTTCAGCAAAGGGTGCAAATTTCAGCAACCATCAAGAGTAGGTATCCTCTATCACAGATAAATGATCACTTTGATTAGCTACAACATGCTAATATTTTAGCAAGATAGTTTTGAATTCTGGATATCCCCAAGGAAGGATCAAAGAAGATGCAAGGAAAACAGTGTTTAAGACAAAGCAAGGGCTTTATGAATTGTTGGTACTTCCATTTGGATTGTGGAACACAACAAGAATTTTTTGAGGCTTATGAGTGAGGTATTGAGACCATTTGTCGATTGTTGTGTGAGAGTCTACTTGTATGATATCAAAGTTTTCAGTAGGATATATGAGGAACACTTGGTGCATCTAAAAGAACTCTTGCAAGACCTAAAGGAGGACAAATTGGTACTTCTTGACATTTCATGCCCCCCTTCATTGCCCATCGATCATAACTGATTTAAGAAATATTAAATGGGCTAGTCAAGAGTAATGCCTTTGGTTGTTGCAATAATTCCCCCTTTCATGCCTTAGTCAATTACTCAAGTTGAAGAATAAAAAAATTGGCTAAGTATTGAGTTTGTCGGGATGTCAGAGTTCAAGTGTCACTCGTACATGCATGCCTTCCTTACCGATCCCAACTCCTTGCTCTAATCCCTCCAAAATTGGCTAAGTGGTTGTTTTGTCGGAGTATCGAAGTTTCAGGGTTATCCATTGTTGCATGCCTTTCCTATCACTTTTGAAACCCCATCTATAGGCATTGTAAAAGTTGCAAGTGTTGCATTTGTCGGTCCTTCAGACTTTTGGGGTTTCCTTTACAGTCATGCCATTCCTTAACATCCCTGATCCTTGAAGTTCGAAGTGTATTCTTGGCTAAATGTTGTTCTGTTGGTCTTAAGGGATGTCGAGGTTTCCCTTGCATTCGTACCCTTCATTTGACACCCCTGATCTTGGAAGTTTGAAACCTAAAAGTTGCCTAAGTGTTGAATTTATCAACCTTGCAGATTGTCGGGGTTTCTCTTCCCTTTCTACCATTCCTTAGCATTCCCGATCCTCAAAGCTTGAAGTCTTCTAAAAATTTCCAAGTCCTTTGCATCCATTGTGTTGTTAGACTTCTCCATGCATCTGTCCATCTTCATTGAGCTTGTCACTCCGTTTCATGCTTCCCCTAAAGATCCGATTCCCTGACATTTCTCTTTGTCCACTCCAAATTCTTCCTAGTGTATTGAACTTTAAGCCCTTCCTTGTTATGGTATGTATTTCCATCCATCCCCGAAAGTTCGATATCAATTGATTGCTCTATGAATTCTATTGGAGTTGCTCTGGTTCTTCCTTCCATGTACCCCCAATGGTTTGAAACTCCATCGAAGTCCTTGAAGTTAGCCCAAGTATTTCCTAGTTTCGGAGTTTTGGGGTTTTGTTTTTCGGGGTTTCCTTCCATGGACCCCCAATGCTTCTCCCGAAGGTCCACCTTTCTTTTGATGGCGTCATGCTAATGTCATCATCTTGTCAGAGTTTTAGAGTGTCTTGTTTCCCTTCCCATGGCAGACAAATCAAAGGTAATAGCTTGATGGTTCGACAAGGTGAGTGTTAAGTTCTTTTGTTGGGGCATCGGAGGATTTTATGTTCTTATTCCAAGTTCGATGGGCATGAGGGTAAGTGATGGTCTACTGATAGCAACATGGCTGCTCCAAAAGACATGTTTTCATTCGTGTACCAGCCTGCAACGTCATTTATGCATGCCAACATTTGCAACTATTAGATTTTGATTCGAGTGAGCTTAGGAAAGGCTTTAAATGCATTGACACAAATCCAAAAGAGGAAAGATGAGACCCATACATTAGTTATTGCTTGTGGGCCCTGTTTCGTCAGAATGTCATCTCCATGTCGCATTTTGTAGTGGGTTTCGTGGGCGTTTTATTTGATTCTTGCACTCAAACCCACAAATAATTAATGCTTAGGTATAGCTGGGGTGTGGGGAATATTCTTTCATGCCTCCCAGTCGTGCAAATCAGACCAAAAAGAGACACTTTCTTGCAGAGCATTGGATGAGGTTGTGGTTAGGGTTTCCTTCTGTACCATGGCCTTCTAATAACTTGCATGCTTTCCTTCAGGGAGATATAAGTTTTGCAGTGCTCATTTTCAAGGAGTTCCTTCTCAATTTCATGACTCGAGACTTGCAATCTTGATATTGTCTATAAATGTAACTGGCTCAATGCCTCTGATTCAATGAATTGGTTGTTTTATCCCTTCTCACTCTTGATGTGTTGTGTGATTTTTGCTCACCTTCATATCTAAATGTTTTGTTTCTTTTCTAGACATATATGTTGAGTATAATTCTTGTCTTACCTCCATATTTGTCCGCAAGAGTTGATGAATAGAGACCTGTGCGAGTTTTGGTAATTTCCATTGATTCTTTGTGTTGTTTTGAGTGAGAAGGAAACTCATCTAAATCTTGTTGCATCACCTTTTCTTTTTCTGTATTCCTTCTCTCTTTTCCCTTTGCAATCAGTAGGATAGGATTAGGGTCTCATTTTTATCTATGTTTAGTTGGATCAACACCATGCATCTAGGTTTTAGAAAGGAGCCAACCTTCTATGGAGGTCTGATCTCAACTACAAGGGTCCCACACCATGAGCTCATTCCCATTGTGTCATTGGATTATTGAACAACATGTTCAACAAGGGTGCAAATCAAGGTGACAACAGTACTGAATGGTAAGAAGTGTGAATGCGCACAACAATCATTTGTCTACTTTGGATATGTGATTGGAGATGGAGAGATAAGGATAGATCCCTCCAAGATAGAGGCAACAATGAGATTGCCTAAATCTTCCAATGTAACTAGAAGCTTTGTGAGAGCATTGCAATATGTGAGGAAGTTTGTGAAGTCTTTCTCATCCATAGTGCCACTGTTATATGCCATTACAAGAAATGGAAAGTGCTGCAAATGGGGAAGCAAACAACAAAGGGCTTTTGAAGTTCTGAGGAGTTGAAGCACAAAGTCAACTATGCATTTGTGTTAGCTTTGCCTAATCTTCAACAGCCTTTTGAGGTAGAGACAAATGCTAGTGACTATGCCATAGGGGCTGCTCTCCTACATGGAGACCAAATGTTATCATTCCAAATTTTTATACAGATCAGTCCTTAAGAATTGCACATATGGTAAGGAGTTGCATGCTCGAGTCCAAGTGGGGAAAAAATAGAAAAACTACTTAATGGGTAAAGAAATAATTATCCATATGGATCATTAGCCTCTCCAATAGTTGCAAGCTCAAACTAAGTTGTAGCAGGCTAGGCATTATAAGTGAATGGGTTTCTTGCAAGAATTCTACTTGGACATCAAGTACAAGTGGAGAGTGACCAACAAGTTAGCAGACATGTTGTCTAGGCTACCTCTAGTTCTCTTTTAGTTGAAAACCTTTGCCAAAGAGGTATATGTGGAGGATTAGGGGAAAGATGAGGAATTTGAAGAGATCTTCAAGCAAGCTATAAAGGTTAAGTTTGCTGATTTTGAACCAAACCTAGAATACTACCCAAGACGGATTGCTCTACAAGTTGCAAGTTTTGTGTTTCCAAATAAAGGAGGTTGTTCTTCTTTAGAGAGACCCACACCTCAAATATTGGTAGTCATGTTGGGGTCACTAAGACATTGGCTAATCTTCAAAGGTATGTGTATTTTCTGTACATGCAAGTAGATGCCTCAAAATTCATTTGTGGGTGCAAGTTGTATGTTATAGTTAAGCAAACAGTAGAAAGTTGGGGCTGTATAAACTATAAACCATTATTAGTAGCTTTTTGACCATGGGAGTGCATATCAATAGGCTTTGTGGAAGGATTACCCATTTCAAGAAGAGGCTAGGATTATCCCAC
>VDFB02271749.1:0-46701 GCA_007258455.2 Sequoia sempervirens
AAGAAGCTACGTAAAGGGAGCAACAACAAGCACAAGAGGTTGATTCTCAACCTAAGACCACCATTCTGCAACCTCTTTCCTCTACCACTACTACTTCTTCTTCCACACAAGTGGTTACCACTCCTACTGATCCAACATGGTTGAAACTCAACCTTGAAAGGAAACAAGTAGTCCAACCTCAACCCTTGAATCAAGAAGACACGATGAAAGAAATAGAGAAAGAGAGGCCCAAGAAAAAGGATAGGGTCCTTCATTCCAAAAAGCTAACAGATGCAGGTGAAATCATAGCTGAATGTGCCATTCCAATTATGGAAAAGGATAGGAAAGATATGCAATTGACTGATTATCAGTTGGGTACAGTTAATTTGGGGAAACCAACAAGAAATCAGGAGATGAACCTTATTGACATAGTGGAATCCTCCACCAAATCCAGGATGATAAAGGAAAAAAAAAGAAATGATGAGCTTAAGGCTCATTTAAACCAATTGCATATGTTCCTGAAGGATGTATCTACCCCTATTTCCTCTCAATCTGTTGCTATGGAAACACCAATTTTGTTGAGTAAGAAGGAGGCCGATGATCTTGTGCAAATGAGGAGTAAGGTTGGAATGCTTGAGAGATGGATAGATCGGTTGAATCAAGAGGTGGATGAGCTACTTGTTGATAGTTATAGGGCACATGAGGGTGCATTTGAGTTGGTTGAGTAAATGAACTCACATGAAAAATTCTTTGGGAAACAAGAAGATGAGTATAGAGAGCATACTAAGAAGCTGAAAGACATCAACAAGTTTCCATAGAAAACTCTCTTGGAACAGTCTATCCTCAATGAGGATAATGTGAACTTCATTGAAAAGACAATAAACATTATCAGGTTCAAATCCACATTCATTTATGAACATAGAAATGAAGTTCAACAAGCTATTAAAGATCTGAATGAGCAGATTGATGAATTGGAAGCAGTGATTGCCATTTTGGTTAATCTAGATATCCCTGTGAAGGAAGGTATTCCTCTTGAAAAATTAAAGGAAAAGTGGAATAATTGGTTTGAGGAAGTGATGTAGAAAGAGGAGGATGGTGATGAATTTTTTCTTGATAGACTCATGGATATCAAGGATGAAGTGAAAGCTTCTAGGAGGGAGTTAATTAAATTGAAAGATATGCAAGAGTTTACTTCTACAGAATTAAAAATAATCAAATTTGAAGATGATTGGGTAGATGGGAATGATGCAGACATACTCCAACAAGTGTTCACCATCTATGATAAGTAACTTCTTGAGAAAAATACACAAGAATGAGGTGGAAATGGAACATTTTGTTCCCGATGAACACCTAATGACATGGTCGATTGGATAGCTCCCTCTCTTCTCTCCTATTTTGCAGGATTATGACATGAATTTAACTAAAGATCTCCCAACAGTTCTACCTTCCATCATTGTGCATCTGATCTTGGTAACAGAGTCATCATGAATTGAACTAAAGATCAACCAATGTAGTCACTTCATGTAGTTCCAGTTGTTCCTTAATTGGTGGATCTCAATTTTTGATTGAGAGGAATTAATGCAAAGCTTGTCTATATGTAATTTTGGGATCCATTTTTTAAAGGTTGGCTAATTGAAGCAAGATTAGCAGCCTAAGGAGAAATTTAGATATTTTTTTTATAGTTTCAGAAACTCTTCTTACAACTTTTATGCAGAAACACTTAGATACTTTTACAATTTTTAATATAGTTAGATGTTACTTTCAAGTTTTAGTCTTAGTGATGATGTTAATGAATCATAGTCATTCATATGCTAGTGGATGCTATGCATAATTGTTTCTTATTTTATGCAAATAAATAAAAGAATCTAGATCTGAGACTATTTCATTGAGTTATCTATGAATGAAATTTATTTATATCTATTGATCTGTTAATTTCAACAATGAGTTAGTGATGTGTTTTGATTTTGGAATAAAGTTTTGATGAATGGTTATGGTTATTGAATTTTGGACTATGAATGTATGCAATAGTATAGGTCATGATATGGATTTCATCATTTTATAGTTTTGGTTAGTTGAGGAAACACTCATTGTTAAGATACATGTCTAGATGTGAAGAGATTTATATTCATATTTTTTTGTTCTAAAGCCTTGTTCTATCTTTTTCTATTTATTTAGACCCCCAAATGTTAGATTTACTCATAAGATTCAATTTATGTTCCTTTTACCAGCAGGCCCCTTGAATATTAAAGTTGCATTGGTCGTTGAATCACACCAACACAATTGAGAACCAACTACAAAGACCTTGGAAGATAGATTACTTTAGGTTATCTTTCTTTTTTAGGAGAAATAGGGTAGAAATATTCTATTTAATGTTGTGCTAAATTGACCATCAGTAACTCCAAATAGACTTAGAGCATCCCTTCTACCTAGATTTGAGTCAACTAGAGAGTTTAAACATTACAAATCTCAACACAACTCTCCCATAGGTGACCAAAAATTTATAGTAAAGACAAGATCACAACACAAGAGAATCATGGAGGAAACCAAAGTCACATTCACCTCAAGTGATCCCAATCCTCAAGAATTTTATCTAAGAAGTCAAGTTACCCCATCACAACAACCTTCGTCTCCATTAGGGCCATATGAGATAGAAGAAATTGCGAAAAGCCCATTTGGACTTACTAGGAAGGAAATCATTGAGCATCAATCCTTAGAAAACATAGCTCTAATTTCCCCATATTTTGTTGTGCAATCATAGGCTTCATCTTCTATTCAAACAACTCCATCACTAGGACTAAATCAAACACCAACTCCTAGTATTAAAACTAGTCTTGCTAAGGAGTTTAGCCATACTCTTCCATTTGAAATCAACACACTTGTGGGTACCCTCAACACCAATCCTCCTCAAACTACCACTTAGACACAAAAATTTGGTACTCCCCTTATTCTTGAGAGTCCTCTACATCAAAATAAATCACTTACATTTCGTGAGTCCACAACAACCTCAACATATCGAGGGTACCCATCTTTATCCATCCCTAAAAGTACCACAAGTGTTCCCAACATCATGCAAGGAAGTATAGACCAAGTGTCTCAAATGGACCCAAAAGGGAAAGTTAATCCCCTTTCACAAAATAAATCTTCAACGCCATATGGGACATCTTTATCAAATCCCCTAATTGTACACCATAGTTTCATAAAAAACTTCCATCCCATCCATTTTCAACCCAACTCAAAACAAACAAGTTTGGCCACTAACCCCATCAACCAAGGCAATACCTTGACCACATCCCAAACACAAGGAAATCCCAAAAACATCAGTCAAGGGAATCCTTTGAATCAATGGACTCAATGTCCTAATGTGCTATTACCATCACAATACCTAATGGTGTCATCATCATCTTTCCCCATGGTCCCCCTCACCATGCAAAATAAAATGAGACCTAAAACTTACATTTCTCCACCCCAATCCACCATCTTGCAAGGAATGTCAAACCAAGGGAACCCCCAACTTCTTATCAACAACCACTAACTGATCCTACATTGCAAGCACATGCCTTAGCTTTACAAAAAGCATAACAGGCTTATCAACAAGCCATCCAAAAACAACAACAACAACAAATAGCCTTAGCAACACAACAATAGCAATAACAACAACAAGCAACCTTAGCAACACAACAACAACAACAACAACAAGAAGCACCCTTAGTAGCATAGAAACCACAACAAGCTCAATAGAAAGCCTTAGCATCACAACAACAACCTTAGTAGCACAACAACAACAACATGAAGTAGCCTTAACAACAACAAACCCTTGTAGCCCAACAACAATAGTAAGCCTTACTAGCTTAGTAGTATGCCCAACAACAAGGTTCCTACTATAATCCTCAATAGAACATCATCAATACAAACACACTTTGAACATATACACCTCCACCACAATTGCCTTCACAATATCCTACACCACAATACACACCATACAACACCTCATCATACTAGAATCCCACACACACTTTATCCACCATCCCACAATACACACCATATGTTCCTCCACCAACCTGACAAGATGATATGGCATCACAACTCAAGGTGTTATCACAAGAAATGCAAGATATTCGAATGGGAAAAATGAAGAAACCCCATACATAGAACCTATGCCCATATCCATTTGATTAAAACATTGCAATGGTACTATTCCCTCCCTATTTTGAAGTACCTAAGTTTGACAAATACAAAGGGAGGGGAAGTCCTGTAGACTATGTCAAAGAGTTTAATGTCATGTGCATGCAGGTTGCTGACAATGAGTCCTATTTGATGTGCCTCTTTCCACAAAGCTTGATAAGAACAAGCATCAATTGGTTTTCTCATTTATCTCCAGAAATCAAAACCTTCCAAGAAATCATCGATAAATTCATAGATCACTTCTCCTTTAATCTTGACATGGATGTAAGCCTAGAAGAATTATGCACTCTCAAACAAAACAAAGGAGAGTCTTTCACCAATTTATTGCAATGGTGGAGACAAAGAGCTAGTAAGAGCAAGTGGCCCATTCCCAATGAATAGGAAGTGGGGATTATCATAGAAAATTTAGATCTAGATCTATCTTTCCACTTAAAGATGCAGTGCATTACCTCTTATGATGAGCTTGTCCCTAGAGCCCTTAACATCAATAAAGCTCTAATCTCACAAGGAAATAATCAAGACTACAAAGACAACCACCCATCAACCAGTTCAAACAACAAGCCTCGTGTCTGGGCTAAGAACAAGAACTTAACTAATGATGGCGTCATAGATGTTAAGCTGATCCTAAGTGCTCCTAGGCCAAACAAAAATAAGATATCTAACCTTTCAACCGACTAGGCAACAGACAACATCACCACAAAACAATTAGATCAACAACACTACAAATCAATAGGGACGAACTCCCAACAAGAACAACTATCTAAAACAAAAATACACACAGTTGTTAGAACCTATTGAGACCATCGTGAAAAATTTGGTAGAGTCAAACTTGATAATGCTTCCAAATTATGAAAACTACTAGGAACCCCAAGATAAACTGCCGTGGTACAATGAAAAAGATATTTGTGAATTTCAAAAAATCAAGGGACACAAGACAACAAACTACATGAGACTCAAATGCTATCCAAGATCTTATCGAGAATGGAGACATTTGTTGAAGTACCAGCTAGTAACTAGGATCTCAAGATATACAAGAACCCCATGGCGGATCATAGCAAAGGGAACAACACTGGGAAAGATAAAGATTACACAAACGTACAACATACATATCCCAATGTGGTCGCTTCTTGTGATAGTGTCATCACTGTTGTCACCATCAAAGGACCTAGTGTGGAGTGTGGAGTCACTACACAATCTCAAAAATTCACCATCCAAGGAGTCCCATCTCAATCTAGGGCACAATCTACTTTTCTAACATTAAATCCTAGCAAGTACAATCTCCTAGATTGGCTTAAGAAGACCCATGCATAAATTTCTATCTTAGAACTATTGAGGCTATCCCTCACACATAGGGAAATCTTAGAGAAGCTCTATCTGCATCGTCTTCCCTTGAGGATATAGATATAGAGTAGTTTCAAGCTATGGTAGGGCATATAACTAATCATCTCCTCACCTTCTCGAAGAAAGATCTACCATTGTAGCCATCTCACAACTGTGCTTTACACCTTGAGGTCATTGTTCATAAGAACAAGGTTAAAAGAGTCTTAGTAGATGGAGGTGCTAGTCAAAACATTTGCACCCTTTAGTTGATCAAGAATCTAGGCTATTTAGAGGACTGTTGTCAATAGTTTTACACCGTGTTGAATGCAGTATTCAGCAAACTACTGAAACATGGAAACCTTCTTCAGATGTGGGTGATCTAAATGAAGAAGGAATCTTTAGAGTGAGCTGGTTCTCCAAATGATAAATCATATTCTAAAAATTCAGGGGAAAAGGGATAAAAAGATGAACTGAAAATAAATCTAAATCTAACTGATGTTTGATTAAAACTTCTGATAGAAAATTGAATCCTGCCACTCACAACAACTCCTTCACTACAATGATTCCAACAATCTCACCAATACATGATCTCATCATTAATTCATATGAAGATTCAGAACTTCGAATACAACATATAACCTGAAAACATGAAACCTTGTGCATAAAAACTCATAAAGGCAGGACATTAAGGTTTCAAATTTGAATACACAAAACATCAAACTGCTGTTACCAGTCTTGAGACAAGAAAGTGGAAAGAAGAACTCTGCTGTATTATTGGAACCAAAGGAGTGTCAATCTGTCAAAACTGAGTACAATGTTCACAAGCTCCAAAAAATGCATAAGAGCAGGAACTCTGATCTGAACTACTGAGAGAGGAGAGCTGAAAAAGACTAAATCTATCAAAACCTAGCTCTCAAGAAACCCTAATCCGAGCTTAGAAAAAGCTCAAGTAAAAAAGGCTTCTAATTGTCTCAAAAACTGCTAAAAAGCAGAAAAAAGCACAATGCTTTTATGATCATACAGTCAAGCCTCTAAAAATAGGCTAATCTCGCTTTAAAAGCTCAAAAACAATCCTATCTCTCCAAGATAGGTCTGAAATCCGACCAAGAGGAAAAGTCAACAAAAATTGGCTAAAAATAGCAAGAAAACACAAAGCAATTTATAGAATATTGCTTTATGATTTTGCTTTACAAGATACAAATTTGAACAATTTTTCTATTTTTTGCAATTAAAGATTGAAAATCTTTTGCAAAAAAGAAAATCTCCTTATCCCTCCATTACAATATTATGATTTTATCTCAAAATCATAAAAATAAAACATTACATAATCTACCCTCATGCCTTCGATTTTCATTGATTTCTGTAAAATCAACCCAAAAATAAAACCATAAAAAGATTAAAGGCTTTAAACAAAAGCACCTAGGTTATATGGCATTAAAAACCTAATCTTAGGTCACAAGATATCCATCAATATTATCCCCAAGACTTCATACTTCACCATTTAATATTTCACCAAGGCAAAAGGAATAATCACCAAGACCCAACCCATAGTCCAACTTAGGAATTCGGCCTCCCTCATATACATTTGGACTTAGATTTAATAAATCACATTGAAAGCATTATGAATTTCGACCCCATTTGGAATTCACCACATGCTTCAATTGAACATTCTGGACCATCATGATGTTCGAATTAGGGTTTCAGTCAAAACAAAATCAAACCCTAATGATCACTCATTCTACACTCCTCAACTTGAAAGAAAGAAGCTCTGCCGCCACCATGACTCTATCAAGCTCGAGCTCGAATGCTTTGAGGAAATATTCCATGTACACCAGTGATTTGAAACTCCAGTGGGTAAGATTCGTTCTATCTGTATTGAAGTTCTTTCACTTACTATTGAATACCAAAAATCCCTAAGGCCGCAGACTGTCACGATCTTATGAGTTTACTTCTATGATTTTTTCCTTGCACTCCTTCTGACCTTGTTTGCTTGGTCAACCTGTGAGCTCGAGCTCCATTCGAAATTCCATGAGAATTCGCGAGCTGTGTCTTTGTTCCTATTGTTAAGGTAAACTTCCTATCACAGTTTCATGACTTCTACGACTTGACATTTTGTTCTTCTGGCCCTAAGGCCGTGGCTATACATAGTCTAATATCATTATTTACTTGTTCTTCTGTGTGTTTTCCTGTGCTTTCATCAATCATTGCTGTGTATCATTCTCACCATGAGAGTTCGACTGTCTTTTACGGGCTCGAGATCTTGTCTTTTGGACTTCATCTGGAACTCTTGGCCACGACTAAAGGCTCTTTGAGAGATACAGACTGGTAACTTTCCTTGGCAAACGTTTTTCTCTCCAGAGACTTAAAGAATTCTCTTCTTTGCTCATGAATTTCTAGCCATATATAGGCCGTGCCAAATGTGCATTGTAAAATTATTTCCTTTGTGGATTTTGGGCTCGACCCAGAACAAAAAAACTTGCATCTTTGCATTTTCCTGCTGTCTCTACTCGTGGGTATTTGAAATTTGAACAAGAATGTAATTTCTCCATTCAGTTGCAAAATCTTCACATGGGTTGTCATGATTATTGCATTTTCTATTTTTTTTTAAAAACAACCCCCATGTGGGTATTTGATATTTCAAAAGAGAACTATATTTTCTTCAGTCTGAAACTTGGCTCCACACATGAAATTTGCATTTTGAATGTATTTAGCTATTTTATGCAAAATCCATATGGGTTATCTCCATTAATAATTTCATGGCCATATATAGGCCGTGCCATACTTATGCATCAAAATGGGCCTTCTGTTATTTTTTGGGCTTGACCCACCATTGCTAGTTTTGTTTCTTCATTCATGTTCAAAACCCGACATGGGTATACTAAAATATAATGGAACTCTCATTTGAATATTAACCCTTATGCAGGTACTCATTATCTTGAAGGAAAACTATTCATTTGCTGTTTCTGTTGAAAACCAATATGACTCTCCATGATGTTCACGAGATTCTGAAAAATACGTCTTGAATTTAAAATCTCATATGTGTATTGAGTTCGAAATTGTACATTCCATTATGCTCTTTCAGAAAAAAGAAGAAAAACAAAACCCTGCTCCTTTTTTGTAGAAGACTCAACTGAGTATCAGGAAATATTGAAAATCCTGTATATTTGTTGTATTTAGTTCATGGCTCGACCCATTACAAGTGATGTCTTACTTTGACACTTGTAACTCTTTTGAAGACACAATAGAACAATCCCTGCTATGCAATATTTGCTTAAGATATAAAAGGTTAGTAATCCCAATAATATTGCAAATTCTGGGCTCCTAAAGCATTTGAATTTTGTAAATTCTAGCATGATTCTATGCTTATGCATTGTGAAGAGAAAGACTTCTTAAATATACTATACCCATACATGTTTTCTGTACAAACAATAGTGTCCTTTGACTTCTGGACCTCCACAGTATGGCTTTGACAATTCTGTTCAAGTAACTCTCTGAAGCAATTTGAATGAATAGTAATTGCTGCCTTGCCTTAAGCATTGATAAATGATCCTATTTGAAACACTATTCCAACCAACTGAGTTAGCTATCCTTGCTGTAGCTTTTAATAACCAGTACTCCGTATCCAAGTACTGTATCACTAATGCTTGTTACTGTATCAAGCTACTTTCCTTTGCACTCAGAAATTTTCTCCTTTTGAAATCCTTGATCTTACCATACAACAACATTTCTTTCTACTCATAGACCTTATATAGAGGCTTAGATTGATCATTGCAACACCACGAACCTCCTCTATTCACCAATTCATATGCATATCTAACAACTTTAGAAACACCATTCTGGAAAGACAAAACTTACTCTCCCCTTAACATGCTGGAATGATTACCTTGTTATTACAATTCATAATGCAGTATTTACTTTACCAGTCAACTAGAACTAGAAATTCATTCAACGATTAAATGCACTATCTGTCCTTTGTATTCTTTGAGCAACATGGTACTCTTCATGCATTTTTATGTTTCACTGTACAAACTGCTCTTAAAATCTGTTCTCTTTCATGATGAAAATTAAATCAACCATTAAGGCATAATGTATGCCTGTTCACTATCTGAGAAAGAGTTGATGAACTGAAACTTACATGACATATGATTACGATCAGTGAAGAAAACAAACTTATTTAGCAATTTCTGATGTAAATGTACTCAGTTAAATTCCTTAAGTGAACTAAACTCACTGTTCACCTATAGCCTTCAAAAAGAAATCCTGATCGTTATGAATGCACAGTTGGTTTAGTTGCTTGATGGATAACTCTGTTTTACTCTTTTAGTTGTTCTCATTTCATTTGATGAACATGATAAAGTATCTTTTAAAATCATCCCTTTTAATGAATAGGGCAGCATGCCGAGCTCTACCCTTGTGGGAGCCTGTTTTCCTCCACATGCTTGGTCTTCAAATAATGTTCAGCTTCATGACTTTACCTATACCTGCACATGGAAACAAACATTGTTAGCATAAAAATAGAACATGATGATTATGATATTGTTATCTTTCCTTCAACTCATTTCCTTCATACTGCACTTGATTGACTGTTTCAATGCATTGTTAAAAGTAGGTTGTACTATTGCGGGTGCCTCATATAAGTTACATCATAGTCAGAGCCACTGACACCCTCTCTTTCCCTCTTTTAGGTCGATGGAGCTCAAGAAGACAAGGTGCACCATCCAACATCAAGCATCGATAATCAGGCAATGATGATTATGCTATTGCTTATGTGTTTTCCTTTCTGTACCTTCTGTAGTGCAATGTGCGATTAGCAATGTGTTGTCACAGTTATATCCACGATTTGTGTGAATCTTTGATTTCAATTCTGCTTTTCAATTGAAAGGAAAATGCATTTTCATGCAATGTTGTAAAATCATTCTGATTGTGAAATTAAATGAAGCCTTGTAAAAATATGAGTTCTTTACGAAATAAATGAAAGCATCTAAAATGCTATTTTGCTCATTTACTCAATTCTATATTTCTTTTAAATCTGCAACATCTGAATGGCACTCTGAAACTCCATTTTTCTTTAAAAAGTATAACTGTTGCTCAATACAAAAAGTGATGCGACACAACATTTAAAATTCAATCTGCAATTTCACTTGATGTTAAATAACAATCAGCCAACTCCTCGATTCGAGCTGTGGCAAAAAATTGGTAACAAGGACACCATTGAGAAAACAAAGAATACCACCATCATAGCATATGATGATCAAGAGAGAGTATCACAAGGCATCATCACACTACCCATTCAAGTGGGACCTGTCATTGTGGAAAATACATGCCAAATGTTAGACCTTGATATTCCCTACAACATCTTGCTTGGATGAACATGGATCCATGCCATGAAAGATGTAGCATTGACCTATCACTGATGTGTAAAATTTCCTTTTGAAGACAAAGAAGTTACCATCCATGGAAATATTGAGCCTTTTTACTACTGCAAGAACCTTAAGGCCAAGTTTTACAAGATACCCCAGATCCATAAAAATGATGAAGGGCCTACACCATCCTCCTCATTTGTTGACCCATCATCCCTTGTATTGACCGAAAAAGAAAAAAAACCATTGTGTAGAACATTCCCGACATCAAAGCAATGATTTAGGATGATTCTTGTGGAAATTATAAGATAACGAAGGATACTTTTGTGTTGGGGGAGCTACCTCTTTCTCCCAAATCTCATGGAAAACCCACACCTAGCAGCAATGTCCATGAAACAATAAAGATGGCAGCTACTACCTTCACCAAGTGGGGGGATTTTAACAAAGAAGATGTCAATGAGAAGGATATCTCTAAAATTCTATATCAAGATGAACTACCCATCCTTGCTCTTCCCATGAAAGATGACAAAAAATTATTACAGCTAATGAAGAGATGGGAATACAACAAGAATAAGAAATTGGGACAAAATGACAACAGTTTTCTAGAACGTATCATTCCTGAGAGACATCCAAAGAATCTAGGCCTAGGATGTACTACTAGCAAGGTTAACCTTATTGGCAAAGGTACTTCTACTAAAAGGGTCGAGGCTTCCTCTTGGTTACCAACATCTTATGATACGACCCTAGACGACTTCCCCCTTAATGTTGCTGACCTATTTGAGAATAAATCCCTCTTCATGATATCCACAAAATGCTTCACCTCGAATGATCAACTGACTAAAATAAGCCTAGTATACCCACAACTCATTGAATGGGACCAAAAAGGACCATCGATTCTAGATTTAATTGAAAATGATGAAGCAATCTTAGAATTCATGGGACTTCATGACAACTTAGCATGGGTGGATCATAAGGTTTTTTTGATATAGAGTTAGACACAGGGGCATACTATAGGGAGACAATTGAATCCTTCAGTCATAAAATGATAACATGCAACTAACATGCATATCTTTGAGTGAAAACCACATTGTGGAACTTTTTGATCCTAAAATAGTAAAAGGAAAGGACACATATGATTGTGTAAACATCTCTGAGGTCCCCAAGGATGAGGGATTCAATCTCCCCCTTAGTGTAATCCATCTAGAAAAGTCAGCAATATTGGCAAAAAAGGAAACCCTAGTCAATGTAGGAACATAAAAAGCACCCAAGATCACTTTTTATGCTGAATCCTTGTTGGATGAAGAACAAAAGAACCTAGCAACATTCTTGAAAGAGAAAAGGAATAAATTTTCACGATCATACATAGATATTCTAGGGCTCGATCTAGAAGTGGTTGCGCATTATCTAGTAGTCTATCCTAAAGCTAAACCCATGAAGCAAAAATTAAGGAAAATGCACCCTTAGAGAACACTCTTGGTAAAACTTGAGTTATAAAAGCTTCTTGACGTTGGATTCATCTAACCAATAGATTATCCTGAGTGGGTTTCAAACCTAGTACTAGTCTCCAAACCCATTAGGGGCATCAAAATATGCACGAATTTCAGAGACTTGAACAAGGCATGCCCAAAGGATGACTTCCCTCTTCCTAACATCAACATCATTGTGGAATTAATAGTTGGGAATGAAATGCTATCACTCATGGATGGTTTTTTAGGCTATAATCAAATTGTGATTGCTAAGGAGGATCAACACAAAATTGCATTCACTTTTCCATTGGGGACATATTGGTGGAACATGATGCCATTTGGGTTGAAGAACATAGGAGAAACCTATCAAAGAGCAATGACCATAATATTTCATGACATGATCCACAAAATAGTTGAAGACTATGTGGATGATATCTTACCAAGTCAAAGAAAAGAAGTGAGCACATAGGAGTACTAGGACCCATATTTGACATACTTGAATAGTATAAGGGACGAATAAACCTAAAAAAGTGTGTCTTTGGGGTTACACCAGGAAAGTTTATTGGCTATATTGTATCACAAAGAGGGGTAGAAATTAATCTAGAAAAAAGTAAAAGCCACCCTAGACATGGAATCACCAAAAATGCTGAAGCAGATGAGAGGGTTACAAGGAAAGCTGTAATCCATTAGAAGGTTCATAACACAACTATTAGACAAAATTCACCCTTTCTTGCATATTCTCCATAAAGGAATAACTTACAAATGGGATGAGAAGTGTGACAAAGCTTTCTAGCATATCAAGGACTACTTATTGACGCCTCTAGTGCTAATGCCATTGATACTAAACAAACCATTGATCCTATATATCTCAACAACATTAGCAAGACTAGGTGCTCTTCTAGAGAAACATGATGAAAATGGAAAGGAAAGAGATATCTATTACATCAGTAGGACCTTGGTGGGATATGAAATGAACTATTCATCCTTTGAGAAAGCATGCTTAGCAATGGTTTTTTCTTCACAAAAATTCAAACACTACATGTTGTCCCATCAAATTAAGCTTATTACAAAGATGAACCCATTGATATACCTATTATCCAAAGAAACTCTCACAGGGTGAATGGATAAATGGGTAATGATCTTGACTAAATTTGACATAGAGTATGTGTAGTGCAAGGAAATCAAAGGACAAGTGATCACATACCAACTGGAAGATGCACCTATCTATGCAGAGAATCCATTGATAGATGAATTTCCTAATGAATCAGTGTTCCTTGTCAATGCAGCAGATCAATGGAAAATGTACTTTGATGGATCGTTCACCTAACATGGAGCAGGGGCAGGTATTCTCTTTATCACCCTTCTAGGTGATTGCATTCCAGACTCATATCAGGTATCATTTTCGTGTACTAAAAAACATTGCTAAGTACAAAGCCCTAATCACAAGTCTAAGGTTAGTAGTTCAATGGAAAATACAAGAGTTGAAAGTCTATGGAGACTCACAGCTAGTTATCAACCAAGTCAATGATGAATACTAAATTAAGGATGACAAGCTTACTACTTACAAGAAGATGGTAGAAAGTCTCAAGGACCTTTTCATAGATATAACTTTTGAGCAGATTCCCTGCATGAGCAACCCAACAGTAGATGCTATGGAAAAAATTGGATCATTGCAGGACATGCCACACAATGTTCTTTAGTGCAAATTCTTGTACCAAATTTTGAAATCCTAGAATCTAAATTTGTGTGTGTTATCATTGATCTTGGTGTTGGAAATATGTGCCTCAAACAATACAGGCTGAAACCTCCATTAGAGCCAAGTCAGTGTGACATCTTCATTGTCTGGCCGACTAGCAGTTTGATTCATTCTGTTTTGAACAGGTCGTTGTGACCTAGCTTCTGTCTTGCCGAAAGGTTCAATTTGGTCTATCATTGTGACATAGTGTATTTGCTATGACCTCTTAGCACTCGGGAGACCTCTGGCCGAAAGGCCATTCAATCGTGAATCGGGGAGACTCTTGGCGATCATGAGTTTCGGGAATGTATTTGGATTCATCGGTGTAATAGGTTTGTTGTGTTATGAACTCTTAGCGAAAGCTAAAGTCTCACCGACAGGAACACTTTTTGGGATCTTTGGAATAACTCTTGGCGATGGATGAACACTTCGGGGTGAGTTCTATAGCTCGGTGTAAAGTCCTAGCGAAAGGTGTATGTCCTGGCGACTGCTGACAGCTTCGGTGAAACAAATGATCTCAGAGAAACCTCTTGGCGAAGGTGTTAAGTCTTTCCGACTAGTGATTGGAGCTCGGTATGACTTGCCTTTTTCAGCATAACATCTCAGCGAGTGTGTTTGGACTTGCCGATAGTTGTATGCTTTCGGTGTAACTCAAGTTGCTCTATGAGACCTCTTAGCGATAGACAAAGTCTTGCCGACTATCTTGTGGAGCTCGATATGACAAATGACTTCAGTATAACTTTGGTGACTTGCCATGATCTTCTAGCAAATGCGATAGGTCTGGGCGACTGCTTGGTGACTCAGTGTACCTTATGAAGCTCGATAGAACTTCTTAGCGATAACAAGGACTCTTGGCGACATTGGTATGAAGGATATGTGGCATCGGTGAGACACTGTTAGTGTCTCACCGAGATGCCAACATAGTGTGAATTCTATTGACCGAGTAAGACCTTCCAATGTGGCATCTCATGGATGAATAGGAGGAGCCGAATAGGAACAGTTGGAAGATAGTCAGGTGCGACGGTTCTGTGAGGAAGTTCTATAGACAGAGTTCGACATGGATTTACTCGGTGATTGCTGTTTGTGATCGGTTAGATGATCGATTGGTTAGTTAGTTCAATCAACAGTGGAGTGTGAAGAGTTCAAATTGTATCAGTGTATGAATTCGATTATGTAAAGACTGTAAACAGTAAAGGTTCCTGTCCAATATTGTTAATGGTGAAAGCTGCTATAAATAGACACCAGAAAGATAAGTCTGTCAATTGTATGTAATCTCAATTACTGTAATACAAAGTGATTTCTCTTGGTGTGGTGGGTTTTTTCTCCCATAAGGGTTTTCCCACATATATCTGGTGTTCTTGTGTGATTGTCAAAACTCTATTTCTGTAATCTGTTTCATAGTGCATCTTAACTTGACTGTAATTGTAAATTTTAAAGTGTATCTGCATTCTTTCTTGAGGTATTGACGTTAGGAGAATTGTTTTCCACATCTGATTTTCCTTACACTTGGATCCTTGTGGTTCCATGACGTATTCACCTACCTGAGCTGAGGAATGATCCCATCCGATATCACCTCCAACCTTAAAAAGACTTTTGTTAAGAAGGCATCCCGATTTGTGATCCTAGGTGATACCCTTTATCACCGAAGCATCAAGGGGACATTTACTATGATGTATCAACCAATAGGAAGCCTTGACTACTTTAATAGAAGCACATGATGGCATATGTGGTTCCCATTCTAGTGGTATGACTTTAGCTAAGAAACTGTTGATGATAGGGCACTACTGGCCAACCATGGAAAGAGAATCCCATCAGTATGTGCAAAAATTTGTCTAGTGTAAAGAACATGGAGATCTTATTCATGCTCTAGCTTAGGAGTTGCAACCAATTATCACACCTTGGCATTTCACATAGTGGGGAATTGACCTCATAGGTAAAATTACTCCAACCTCATCTAATGGCCATAAGTTCATCATAGCAACCACTAAGTACTTTACCAAGTGGGTTGAAGCCATTCCTATGACCTACATAATAGGGAAGCAAATTACTAAGTTTATCCTAAATTATCTCATCTGTTGTTATGGTATTCAACAAGCCCTTATCTCTGACAACAAAACACCCTTGAAGAATCAAGATGTGAAAGATCTATGTCAAAAATTTAATATCCATCATTGATTCTTTTCCCTATATTACCCCCAAGGAAACTATCAAGTTGATGCTAAGAACAAGGCCATTATGAAGATCCTAAAGAAAACGGTGTTGAATCCCAACCTATGGACCTATCAAAACAATATCTGTAGGCCCATAGGTGCAACCCCATTCTCCTTGGTCTATGGATTAGAATCCATCTTACCTATTAAGGTTGAGCTTCCATCACTGCAAGTGTCATTGCAAAATCTGATCACTGATGAAGAATACAAAGTATCTCATCTAAATGAGAGAATTATTGGATGAGTGTCATAGTGATGCCCTTAATTACTTGCAATTATACCAGAACCAATTGAAACATAGCTATAACAAGAAGATCAAGTGTCAGTCTTTCTAGGTAGGGGATATTGTCCTAAATTAGAATTAGAAAAAACCTTCCAGATCAAGACAATAAAGGAAAGTTTAAGCCTAACTAGTTAGGTCCCTTTGCCGTCACAACAAGCTATGGATCAAGAGCATATTAATTGTCAATTCCTGAAGGTAAAACCTTGTAGGAACCAACCAATAGTCTACATCTTAAAAAAAATTATGCCCAGGCTTGAAGGGTGTAAATCTAAAAATACAAAAAAATAAAATAAAAATGAAAAATCCAAAAAAATAAGAAAAGGGATTGAAAAAGTAAAGAAAAACAATCATCCTCTAGTGAAAACCACTTCGGTGGCGCTTTGGGCAAGTACCTTGGTGAAAACCTGGTAAATAGGCACCTTGCATAAATAAAGCACCTCCATCCACCTTTGACTCTTTATCTTATCATTCTTGGCATCACATCCATCCATCGCATCATTCATCCTATTTATTCCATCACCCATCTATTTTTGTATCATTGCTTGATATTGTGAAGTGTTTTATCCCCTTTAGTACTACTTGACATATTCGTAAGGTCATTTTGTCTTGCCTATATCGAGGTAGTCTATTGCATTACATTGGGGGTAATTCGTTATGGATCATATCGAGTTCTTGTATATCTTAATGTTATTGGAAATATCATTGAAAACACCAAAAAAATTCATAAAACATTCATCAAAAAATTCAAAAACATCAAAATCTTGTATAGCCAAAAATCCAAAAATCCAAAATCCTATACAACTAAAATCCAAAAATATTTAGAAAATTGTAAAGTCAAAATTCAAAACATCCAAAACACATCAAAATCCAAAAATAGTACCATGTTGAACTACAAGTCTCTGAGCTTGAACATAGGCAAGGCCATCATCGATGTGCCCCCGAGACACCCTAGGTTAGTCCTTTAGGAGTCCATCATAATAAACTGGTAGTACATCAACTATTCACATCTCATCATTAATAAGTCGATTCAGTCGAACTATGTGGTCTTTGCATGTATAATGTAGGCAAGGTTTATCTTTGATTAGCCCTCGAGGCCTCTAGGATAAGTCTTTTAGGTTAGGTTCTTGTTTGAAACTTAGAAAACCCCTAAACATCCAAATATCATAAAACCCCTAAACTTCCAAATATTAAAAAACACAAAAACATTTGAAAAACTCAAAAAACACAAAAAAATTAAAAAAAACCTCAGAAAACCCTAAACATCCAAAAACTTAGAAAACAAAAAATATTTAGAAAACCTCAAAAATCCTAAACAACCTCAAAATAATCGAACCAAAACATTCACATAAACTTTCAAAAATACCAAAAACAACCTCAAAACATTTTCAAAACACCAAAAAAATTGAAATATTCCAAAAAATCCAAACCCATCCATCCCATTTTTCTTTCACCCGCAATAAGCCTTCATCCATAATAAATCAATCATCACCTTCAACCTTTGGAAAAGCAAGTAGAAATCAAGTATTGTGAGTCGTAAAGTAAAGACCTAAGTGTCAAAATCTAAAGTCTAGGTCATAGGTAAATGAGTCAGTGGAGTTTGTATGAATGACTTATCACAAACCTCATCCTAATCAAACCATCTAATAACATGTCCTAGGATGCATCCTTCCTGCGATGGACATCAACATTAGAAATATCCTTAGCTAAGTTAAACTGGCAAGAGATATAGATAACACTGACTATTTTCCTTTGATCTTTTCTTATGATTTATCTTAATGACCCATTCCAAGGACCTCTCGATGATTTCACAATGATTTAGAGAGAAAGGAATAGGGTACCAATCATTATCTTTTGATTTTTGTGCTTGTGGGTATTCTTGTAAAATAATCTTGGTGCGTACTTACTTAGTTGTGTGTAGCGAGGTTGTTTGGAGTAGATTGTTGACTATTGCGTATGCTTTGGTCCAAGATATTCTAAACTTCTAAAATACATTCCGATGAGGTTTTTGTATCTCAAGATGTGAAAAAGAACTATCTTATCTGTTTGTATAGTCAACTCCCATTACACTAGATACAATGCCATCTTGGTTATCAATACCTTGATGTATCACGTCTATGTGTTATATCAAAATTATGGAATAATGGAAAATCTAAATCCCAATATATGAGCAGATATTCATCATCATGTCTCATCACCGTATCTAATAAAGTCTCAGTGGATCATATACTTGTTGGAATTTTTGAATCAATCATCAAAATCAATGGTCAAATCACTCATTTTTCTTCTATCTTCTTTCCATGCTAACCTGGTTTTATGATAGTCAACAAAAAAAAATCATTAATGCATCCATCCTACATCCACAAAACATCAACATGCATACATCTTGCATCATCACAACATGTCTTAATATGGGAAAACATATTTCACTACAACATCATTATCATTTAAGTTGTGATGAATAATATGGATTTGGTATTCTAAGCATCTTAAATCATTGCATTATCATAGCATAAGTGCAAACATCTGCATAAGCATACATATCATGACATTCATATACACATCCATATGCATACATCATCATCTCATAAATTGTATAGAAAATTACACAAAAAGAAATGCATCCATATCATTTGCATCAGCATAACATTTTCATATCATAACATCCATCCCATAACAAGTCATAAAAAGATACCAAAAAAAGAGTGCATCCATCCATTGCATTGCATTACATCCATCTCATAACATCACATATACATCACATCATAGGTCATCATCACATATCGCATAAACATAAATATCACATCATATGCATCCATACATTCATAATGTATGCAATAAAGAGCACATCACATATCAAATATGGATCATCTCGTATATATATCAAAAGATGGTGTCTTTCATGGTACAATATCTAAATTAGTGTATGTATATCAATCAAAAGTACAATATCCATGAGGCTATCAAAAAGGAGCCCATGAATGTGTATCTGTATAAATAATCAGGAAAACAATAAAAGATTGTATACATAGGCAGGCTAGCCCTGGTGGCTACTCATCTCACCCCTAACTGATGGCTGATCCTTAGCTCTAGGTGGTGCTTCACTCCGCTATGAAAATTCAAGTTGTATCATTTCCTGAGGAACATCCCTGTGGTAATGTGTGTGATAGTACATAACCTTGGTAACTAATTCTCTATATACTCGAGCAGATACAGTCTGTCCCTGTGAAGTGACTATCATTTCCTCAAGTTGCTATCTCTGCCCGATCTCTTGGGCTAGCTGTAGGTCTAGTTGTTGCTGCAACTGAACCTCGTGATCCCTCTCGATAGTCAAGTCCTATACCTACTGCTGCATCTTGGCTCACTCCATCTATAACTAGTCTCTCTCAATAGTGAGAGCCTAAATCTATGTCCTCAACTAAGCATCTGGATATCCTGGTGGAGGAGAAGGCGGTGGTACCCTTGAAACTTATCCATCATGTTGCCTGGGATGATGCCCTGGGTCCTGATGACACTAATCCTATTGCTACTACTGGTGCCTATCACTTGGCACCTATTCCTAATCCTGTCCCTGACCTCAGTCCCAATCCTTGCCTTCATATCGGTTGCCATCTTGGCTTTGGATTTTTCCTCTGCCTCTACCTCTGCCTCTACCTTCGGGGTATTCCCCCATTGGATCTAGTAGATGGGTAGGTGGCTTGAACCATGCATCATACATTGGGGTAGTCCCCGCATTTGGAAGGCCTTGATAATATGCCCATGATTATGGGATGAGCTGTGTAAAATCATTGATCACCACAATGGGATCAATGGGGGCTCCCCATTGTACCTCTCTCTAAGACCTAGTGAAAACTAAAGTGTAGTCATCTCTTGGCACATCCTGTACCTCCCCAAATTTCTAACCAATGTGGTTTGGGAGGTATCGCTCAATGATCATGTGCTCTTTTCCTTGCATATACTAGGTCTGTCGAGAAAAATCTAGCTACTACTGATTGTCATACCACTGTGGATGTTGTAGCCATGACCTCCATTTGAACATTGTCATGTCATCAATGACATGACACTAATATGGAAAACCTATGGGGCCCGTGTGCTACAATGTCATTGGCACCCTATAATGGAAAGTGACAAGAACAACCAAGGGCCTCAACACTACATGTGCTCGTATGCCTAGATGTGGAGCAGTGTAACACCTAATCCAATACTCCAACCATCACGATAGATGACCTCATGCATATCATGATACGAGGAAAGGAGAACTGAACCCCAGACATACATCACATCCCTCCTGATCATACCCTCCCATGCTAATCCCCATATGAGACTAAAACCTTTGCCCCATCAGTCTGGGGAAACAATGCCACAAATCAAGGCTACAATGAACAATCTGAATGTATCCACCCAACCATGGTAAAAATATAGATCAATCTAGGAGATGATCAGAACAATCTATCATCTATGTAGAAGAGAGAGACATGTGTCTCTACCAGCATGTGTCATAAATGACACACTCTCCATGGATAGACAATCATAAAATGTGCCACACATCCTCTAGTGTGATGGTCGCCTCCCTAGTGGGCAAGTGAAATGAAGAGGTCTCGTTGTGCCACCTCTCAACCAATGTCATCATCACAGCGAGATGGGTCCTGATCTCGAGGAAGAAAGCAATGAAGCCTAACCCTAGCCTCCCTAGCTGCTCCACATCATCATCATCATCAAAGTCTTGCACTGTAGCCAAAATTTTGTATCTGTGCTCTCAGGATATCAATGGTGGAGGATCCTCTTGCACGCATCACACACACAACATCAATTTGTCAAAAACGTAGAAAAAAAGATCAAAATTTTGAGACTTTGCATCTAAAACATCAAATGCGTCACTGAAATAAATAGTGTTACTAATTTTTGGGTGCGTTGCTATATCAATTTTAGGGGTGCATCACCAATTTGGCAACGTGCATCACTACGCTCAATAGTGAATCAACATTATGATGCATTGCTATGTCTAAATATCGAGGTGCATCACTATTTGCAAGGTGTGTCACCCACCGATTTTGAGCAATGTTGAACTTCAAAAGACCATGTGTCGATATATTACCTCTGTGACCCCCTAATCAGATGCGTCACTAAACCAAAAAATTGGGGTGCACCACTAAATAGAGGGTGTGTCGCTATAAAATCAATAGCAATGCTTCTGATGCTTCAAAAGTGTCACTATACAATGACATGCCTAGAGACCTAATTTTGACCCCCTATTAAATGCACCTAAAAGCAAAAAAAAGAAATTTTTTGAATCATATGCCCAGGGTCTTTCATCTACACATCATTGGTACTCTTGAAATCGATCAGAAAGATGAAGAGGGAGTGCATGGTGAGCCATTTCACTGAGGTATCAAAGCTCAAGCTGCAAAGATCTCTAAGGGTAGAATGCACAAATGAATTGGAAGTGTCACCCCTTTCACCTATTTAAGCCTAAAAATTAGGGGTTTTTTCCCTAATTTGAGCTAAAAGCTAGGGTTTTGACTTGTTTTACCTATTTCCACCTTGTGCAACTTATTTTGAGCCATTTTTTGCACTTTTGAGGCTATTTTTTGCATTTTGGGACCTGTTTGGGCACCTCACCCTATATTTTACTTTTGTCGAGAAATCAACCCAAAATTCAAAATTTTCATCTAATTTCTCAAGGGGTCAAGGAACCAACTTATTCCTTCTATTGGGGTAATAGTGGGGCATCCAAAAATTAGAATTTTTCAATTTTTCAATTTTTTAATTTTAGCAGCAGTTTAATCCAAAAAAGTGTTAGTAATTAATAAAACTTACATTTATTTTTTCAAATCTAGAAAACACTAGTGGATGAAGATCGACAAGCATATTGGCTCACGAAGTTTCGGCTTACTAGCGACGGGAAACGGCCTATCCCCGGTGACGGGGCTACACAGGTGTGCTCGCTCCTTTTCTTGTTTTTCGCCCTCATTAATATGCATTAATGGCAGCTAGTTCATCCTCTCCTCCCCTCTGCCGTTCGGCAGAGGTCGTACCGCCTAATTACTCCTCGTCGATACCGAGGGCTTCGTTGGTTCCTGACACTTCGTCTCCGGATAATCTCATCCCTAACCCGCTGAGCTCGAAACCTAAGTCTTTCTCCGAGGCGGTGACGAATGCTGGCAACCCTGTCAACAATTCCGCTAGGTTTTCGCTCACCATCTCAAATGAAGCCGCCGACCCTGGTAAGATTTCGGATACTGCTCCGATATCCTTTTCCATTTCCCCTAATCTTGAAATGCTCGAAGAAATTGGTAAGGAGAAAAATAGGTTAAGAAACTTTGCTATTTTTTTCTCTGCTGTGGAAATTGATAAATGTCCGCCTAGGAAGTTTCTTGATGATTGGTTTCATAATTACTGGAATTTGAAGCTTGGGTATCATATTTCTTTCTGTCGACAAATTCAGAAAGGATTATTTATCATTTTTTTCTGTAAACACGAAGCACAAACTGAAGTGCTTAAAAAACAGTATTGGTCGGTTGGCTCTACCTCATTTCGCGCCTTGGCTTGGTCGCCCGAGGCCATCCACGAAGAGGTTCTGGCGCTTTCCGCCCCTCGCTGGATCCTGGTTAAACATTTGCCGCCTTTCCTTTGGCGTTTTCTCCCGCAGCTTCTTGAACCACTCGGAAAAACCATTCGAATGGACGAAACTGTCCGTTTGGTTCCTCATATGGATGCGAGAATCCTCATTTCGCTGAACCCGGGGCTTGACATCCCGTCTGAAATTAACATTTGCATCTCACAAGATAAATTTTCCTGCCCTATTGAAATTCTCGGAGGCCTAAATTCTTGTTTCCTGTGTCGTCGTGAGGGCCATTTGAGAAAGGATTGCCCCATTATCAGAAAGAAGGCTTCGCAACCAAAGGCCGCAGATCCCCGTGACCTCCCTAATTTGGACAGTGCGGACTCGAACCCCTCCTGTAGTAAGCCCCCCGTCGTTAACGCGCCCCCTCAACCCTCTCCTGTGCTGACCTCCCTCTCCCCGCCCCCTCCTCCTTTCCCCTCCCCCGTGTCTCTCCAGGATACCCCTTTATCCCTAGCAAGCTGTGATCTTTCTTTAGGGCCCCTTGCTGTGACCAAGGCTTCCAATAAGAGAAGACGCAATTCTTCGAAGCAGTCGGTGGCTTCCTCAGAGAACCCTTCTCCCCTCATCTCTCAGCCCTCCCCTGGAGTTGTTTTCCCCGATGATCTCTCTGGAAATGAAACCCTGAGGATTCCCCACACCTCATGCTTAGCTTTAATGGAAAAACCTTCAGATTGCCCTAACCCTCCCCCGCATCCAAGTATCCCCCCTAAAATCTTCCGTGAACTTGGAGATGACTGCCTGCTTGAGGTCATCCCCGCTAGCTTATTCCCCTCTGGTTCTGGTAGACATACTAACAAAAATAACATGGATGTGAACACCTTATCTCCTGATGAATCTGACAATGAAGAAGAATTTAAGGAAGCCAGCACTCTGTACAAACGAAGGGGAAGAAAGCTTGGCTCCAAGAATAAAAATCCCTCCAAGAAAATGCTTAGAGACTGTCGTGTCAGTGCTTCTGCACATGTCCTGAATCCTGCTGAAAACAGTGCCCCCCAACCAAATGTTTCCCCATGAATTGCATCTCTTGGAACATTAGGGGCTTAGAGTCCCCTGACAGAAGATGGACCATTAAAAATTTTCTTGATACCCGCAAATCTATGGATGTGCTCATGCTTCAAGAGATTAAAGCCACTGGTTACTCTCTGGATTCCAACCTCAATTTCCTTTGGAAGGATTCCTCCAAGTTCTTTACTAACCACGAACGGGGTAGGGGTGGGGTGGCTCTCCTGATCAGTCCCAAATGGGAAAAATATATTATTGATAATGGGATTTCCCCCTGTAACAGAGCGGTTTGGGTCACTATTAACCACAAGAATAATGTTTTTGGCATATGCTCCGTCTATGCCTCAAATGACTTCAGGGAGCGTGCAATTCTCTGGGACTGGATTGATGCTCTTCCGAATATACCCTGGTTTATCGGGGGAGATTTCAACATGATTGAGACTCAAGAGGACAAACTGGGTGGTCTCCCGTTTGTTTGGAAAGGCTCGGAGAAAACTCACTGGAACAGAATGATAGATTCCAAACTCCTATTTGACCCCTTGGCGGGTTCAAAGGATTCTAACCCCGGAATTTGGCATACCTGGTGTAACTTTCAGCAGGGTCACTCTAGAATTTATTCCAGACTCGACAGATTTTACGCTAATAAAAATTTCTTTTCCTTTTTACCTGATAATTGTGGGCACCTTGTTCTCGTCTCCCCCACCTCCCTCTCCGACCACCATCCCATTTCCACCCACATTACCTTCAACAACCCCCCTCTCCGGTGCATAGCCTCTGATCCTAAATTCTCTCTCAACACTAACCTCCTGAAAGACGAAGACATTCTTGCTGCCATTCATATCATTAAAATTATTAACAGTAATACTCCTGCCCCCTCTTCCCATCTTGATAGATGGAATAAGAACATCCTTGCTTGGCAAAATCTGCTTAAGACCATCGGGCAAAAAAGAGCGAAAGACTATAGATATGCTGAAAAATGCCTTTCCAATGATCTGCACCTTGCCGAATCCAACATTCAAACTAATCCCTCTGACTGTGATCTCACCGCTAATCTTATCAGAGCTAAGGATGCCCTTAGACGGCACCAACAGATTAAAATTAATGGTGCCAGGGTTAGATCCCGTGCTCACTGGTTACAATGTGGTGACAGGGGCTCCAAATTTTTTTTTAATCTCCTTAAGCATAAGCATATGAATGAGAACATTGAGAGAATTGTGGTTGACAACCAGGAGATAACTGACATAGACAATATTAAGGAATCCTTTGTTAATTTTTATCAGAATCTCTTTGCCTCTGAAGACTCGGAAGAAGCCTCGTCCCTCAGACAACATGTTTGCTCCCTTATCCCTAAAAAGATCTCTCCTGACGAAGCCAATCAACTGTCCAAAAACCTCTCTATAGAGGAAATTGAGAAAGCTATTAATTCTCTCAGCAATGACAAGGCCCCCGGGCCGGATGGTCTCCCGGTGGAGTTTTATAAGGCCAACATTGGGTGGATCTGCCATGATCTTATTGATTTATATTCGGAGGCCCTTGAGAGGAGATCTTTAGGATGCTCCATAAATAAAGGTATCATCAAATTGATCCCCAAAGATGGGGATAAGGCCCTCATCAAAAATTGGCGACCTATCACCCTCCTTAACGTTTCCTACAAAATTCTTGCCAAGATTCTGGCTCTCAGACTTGAGAGCATCCTCCCCAAGTTTATTTGCCCTACTCAAACTGGATTTATCAAAGGAAGATATATCCTCGAAAACCTAATAACTAGTTGGGAAGCCATGAACTGGTCCAAACATTCGCAACAAAACTCTGCCATGTTCCTTCTTGACTTTGAAAAAGCCTACGACAGGGTGGAATGGAACTTCATCACCATGATGCTTGAGGCCTTCGGCTTTCCTCAAATGTTTTGTAATTCTGTTAAGACTCTGCTCCAAGACGCTTCAGCCCAGATTGATATTAACGGCTCGCTCTCTGCCTCCTTCCCCCTGGGGAGATCGATCAGACAAGGCTGCCCCCTTGCTCCGGCTCTTTTCGTGATTGCTTCTGAAGCCCTCTTTTACATCCTAAGAGACAACTCCCTCTCCCCTGCTGTCAAAGGTATTACTCTTCCCAATAATGAGGATCTTTTGAATTGTCAGTTTGCCGATGATACTGCTATATTTTTTGATGCTAACCCTGAGAATTTTGAGGCCCTGACCTCCAAGCTTAACCTGTTCTCTAAGATCTCCGGAGCAAGGCTCTCGCACTCCAAATCTATCTGTCTTGGGTGGGATGTGGTCCCCCCCGATTGGTTCAAAAATTATGACTTTCAGTGGGGTGGTCCGCACAAGATTGTGCGCTACCTTGGCATCCCCTTCTCCATTGACCCCTCCCTTAGGGACATGTGGATGTGGATTAAAGATAAGATCTTCAAAAAGCTGAATAAATGGCATAATAGAACCCTTTCCTTGGCCGGCAGAATCCAGGTCTGTCAGAAAATTCTTTCATCCTATAACATTTACTACTCTTCAGCCTGGATGTTCAGTAACTATCAAATCCTTGAGATTCAGAAGGCGGTTAGAGGTTTTCTTTGGTCGGATGGCAGAGGAAAAAGGAAGATGCATGCTGTTAAGTGGGACTGGTGTCATATAAATAAACTGCACGGGGGGCTTGGTTTGAAAGACCTCAAGCTCCAAGGGGTTGCCCTTGCCGCCAAGTGGATCTTTCACTCCCTTGATGGCAATGATCCTTGGAAGGTTCTGATTAGGAGCAACATTGAAAGAGGCTTCCCTAAGTCTGCGAAATCTTGGAAGAATCTTCCGATTATAGACCTTATTATGGGTAACTTTCCTGTTCTTGTTCAAGGCTCGGCTGTTTTTAGATCCATATGGAAAGCTTGGGACCAAGTCAAAATACATGTTTCTAATAGGGCCTTCCATGATGACTGCCATCTTCACGGTGAAAGATCCATTTGGTGGAATTTATATTCCTCTGGCAAGCCCCTTGCTCTCTCCCAAGGCTGCTCTGCTAGGCACTGGTCGAGCAAAGGCATTTCCCAGTTAGCTGATCTCTTTGAGAATGATGTTTTAATCAGCTGGGAGGTTCTTAGAAATAAGTTTGACCTCCCCACGTCCCAAAAGAAGACCTATAATCTGATTTTCAAAGCTACCAAAGACCTCCCTTCCTCCTGTCAGGTGGACTCCCATAGATTTCTGGGGTGTAAATGGCCCGATGGCACCTTGTTTTCCAAGATTAAGGCCAAGCACATTTACAATGTTCTTGGGCATTCAGAAGCTATCATAGACCACGTTAATACTGTTTGGTATTCAACTCTGGACTCCCGGGTTTGGAAGAATCACTTTGACCGCCTGTGGAAAGGCCCCACCGAGCCTAAGATTAAATGCTTTATCTGGCTCCTTCTTCTGGACAGACTCCCTGTCAGGAGAGGGAATACTGAGTATGATTATTGCAATTTCTGTAGACTGCCTGAGACAGCGAGACATATTCTTTTTGACTGTATTTTTGCAAAGGAGATATGGCTCATGTTTGGCATTACTTATCCCATGCTTTTCACTGTGATGGACATTGTTACTGGGCACATAGATGGCTTAAAAAATGACTCTAATCTTTTCTGGAAGATCCTCTCCTCTAATATTCTCTGGCATATCTGGAAATGCAGAAATGAAGAAAGATATCAGAACAATATCCGTGATCTTACTGAGTCTTCTAGGAAACTCATCTATTTCAAAAAAATTTTGCAGGTTCGAACCACCATGATCATTGAAAGAAAGAAACTCATGCGTTTCCTCAAGGATGGGTATGCCACCTTCTTTATTTACGAGATGAAGGGGGGGTTTGCCTGGAGAGACACCCTCAAAAACCGGCAGCTTTTTGATAATACCTGCAAGCTCTTAACCCAAGAGGTGAAGAATAACAAAGGTTTTGGCAAGGATACTACGCTCATGCTCGCTCAGATCCAAGAGATGAAGCATACTGTCTGGATGGAAGGAGATAAAGGCTGGACTGCTTGGATAGATAAAGTTGAAGACGTCCTCTACTAGCCCTGCTCTTGGTTGATAATTTGATGTGCCTCTTTTTGGCGTTTGTAACGAATTTGTAATTGTGCTGCGACTGTTTTTTTGCCCCTTTTTGTGGCTGAACTGGTCGTGATCTGACTCTCTATGTAAATGTTGTGATTTCCTTATATTTAATACAAAAAAAAAAAGTGTTAGTCTTTGAACCAACATAATAGGTGCCTCGCTTCAAAGAGGGGGAAAATTTAGACACTTAAAAAAGTCCCGAATGATATTATACACTCAAATCATGTATACTAACATCATTTCATCCTCAAACCCATCCTCTTTTTGCTTAATTTATTAAATTATCCTAGCTATTTAATTAATTATGTCATTTTCATCTGTTAATCTAATTAATCTAATTGGGTTAATTCACCCCCTTTCATGCTAGCATTTAATCCTATTAAATTAAATACATCAAGTTATTTAATTTAAAACCCTAAGTCCTCTTATTTAATTAAATAACCCTAAGTTATTTAATTAAATGTCATATCATATCTCCCCTTTTCATTAAATCATTTATTTAATGAATATCATGTAATTCTTCTCAAATTACATAATTAACATTATTTAATTATCTAATTACTAATCCTCCCACTTGCAAGGGAATATTCCTCCTTTGCGCATTCTTCCAAAAAATAATATTCTCATGGAATATTCCTTCCCCCTTTTGTACATTAAAAATTTGTTTTAATTTACTAAATATCTAATTTCCTCTCACCCATGAGAATATTCCAAAGAATATTCTCTCTCTTCACTCATTTGAAAAAAGGAATATTCTTCCTCATAACAAACTTACAAGACTTCTTATGCAAGCTAACTTACATGACTTCTTGTGGAAGTTTTGGAATGTGTGTTTGTTTGGAAGAATATGAGCCCTTGATTCTTTCCTTGATCCGTGCGATCATTGATTCTCATCCATTGATAAAAATCTATGATCCATGTTTCATCTTTCCTCTTGTTTTGACAATTGATTAATCTTTTTAATATTAACCTTTCATTTCTCATTTTTCCTCCTATAAATAGGTCACTATTTGGAGACAAATGGATCCATCTTTTGAGAGAAAACTTATGTTGTTAAAATCACCTTCACTTGCACTCATATTTAGCACTTATTTAGCATCTTTTTAGCTTAAATTACTTGCATATTAGCTTAGCTTCCATTAATGGATTCCATGGTAACATAAATGTATATGTATTATTACCATCATTAGGTTCTTTGTAGGGACTGTAGATAGGGTTTTGAATTTAGGGAATATGCAAGAATCAATAATATCAACCACAAAACTATTTAATCCAAGCAATAAAGACCCTAATACAACAATGAAGTACAAATGAACATAGAAACATAAAGAATAATGTAATAAACCTCAATTCCTATGCCATAGTTGAATCACCTCCATTGCTCTTCTCCATTTTGATTTATTTGTTCTCAAATATGTAGTATGCAATATACTCAATGAGCTTGATGTTTACAATTCGATAGCTTGATCTCTTAATAGAAAAACTTCAAAGATTGTGGTTCAACCTTGAAATGAAGATGATGGCTTGCTTTTATAGATATCCCAATTCAAATGAAGGGATAGGATTAGATGATGATGTATGGTGATCAATGGATGAGGTTGATTGAGACAAGGATAGGGATGAATGGACCAAAACTTAAGACAATAGTTGAGATTTAGGGCTTAGCTAGGAAAAGGATAAATTAAATAATAGGAATCATTATTTAATTTAGGGAAGGGTGAGATGAATAATTAAATAATTAAAATATTATTTAATTATAGATGAAGAGGTGGAAAAATAAATATTAAATAATTAAAAAATAATTATTTAGTATAGGAATGAGACAAATAACAAATAATTAAATAATTAAAATAATTATTTAATTATGGAGATAAGAATGTGACAAATAATTAAATAAATAAAATTCATTTGATTATGGCATGAAAAGTCTAATTAATAATTAAATAATTGGAATGATTATTTAATTATAGAGGAAAATGGAAATAAATAATTACACAAATAAGATTTATTTAATTATAGATAGAAAAGGATAAGTTAGTGACATAATTTAAATAAAATCGATATTTATTTAAATTAATCAAGAGAGAAATAAGATAAAGTGAATTAATTAAATAATTAGGAATTATTTAATTAATAGAAGAATATGACATTAGAAAATAATTAAATAATTAAAATTATTTAATTATGTTGGGAAGAAGGTGAATCAGTGATAAAATGTTGCTTGCAGGCTCGGGACATTTTTTAGTGTCTACATTTTTCCCCTCTTTAACATAATGTGATTTGGAGCATTGTGTCAAAGAATAATCATGAAAATTCAGCCCAAGATATGTCCTAGTGAACATAGGGTAGGATTATGCCCCCTTGGGAAAATTGACAAACTTTCAAAAAGTTCCAAAAAATTTGGCAAATTTATCGATAAGCTAATTTGATAGGCACAAATGCATTGGCGATGAAAAATAAGCATAAAATTCAATCTAGGACTTGATATGTGAGTTCAAAGGAAAAAATTGATACGACTAGTTATAAAGGTAGGGGCCCATTAGGTCAAATTAGGTTATAAATATGTCCTAGGGGATGAAAATAGGTCATTTGTGCATTCTTGCTATAGGAGATTAGGAGCTTTGGTTTAGGATTTCCTATGAAGTTGTTGCCAAAATGTCACATATACTAGTCGTTGCACACCGTGGGTACCAAGTACAAACACATGGACATGAGGAGGGCTTAGGTGCAATGGTATGTATCCAACCCTTTCCTTTTGACTTTATCATTTTAGCATAGATTTTAGGGCTCAAAGAAGGGAAAATGGATGCGGTGTAGTTTTTGCATCACAACTATCATCATGTTCACCACAATTGTAGCGTGGTTCACCGTAATTGTAGTGTGGTTCACCATAATTGTAGCGTGGTTCACCACAACTATTTTGATGCAACATAATCATTTTAGATAGGAAATGTGCCAAAATTAGCTCACAACTATAAAATACACCGTAATCATTATGGTGCGATGCATATGAAGAATGGAATGATGCAACCATTGAAGTGCGACACAACTAAATGAAACAATGACAAATTTATAAAATATGACCTCAATTGACATTTGTGATGCATATGAAGGGAAAAACGATGCATCTGACTAGTAGACTAATTTAAGCAGCTTTTGCAAAAATCTAGATATGCAGTAGGTCATGTAGGATAATTTAAATGTTGTGATTGACATGACATGTGTTTTGATGGATGCAGGTGAGACTAGACCCTATATACACAAATGAGATCTGATTGACCTCCTTTTCTCTTTGAGATCATCTGGTGGTGGAGTGAGATACATTGACCACCTTAGGAGTCTACCACATGACATTTATGCTTGCAGTGTAGGCTAATAGGGGTATTCTAACATCTCTTGTAGAGAGGTGGCATTCAGAGATGAGATTCTTTCATTTACTAACTAGGGAGGTGATAGTGACCTTGGAGGATGTATAGAGGATTCTACAACTTCCCATCCATGGAGAGAGGGTAGTGTATAACACTGAGAGGGGATTGGAAGAAATTCAACAGGTTTTTGAGACTGACTCCCTGGTAGAGCTTGAAGTAGAGGATTATAAGATTCAATGGGATACTCTGGCTGATAGGTACTATAGGCTTGTGGTTGTTTTATGCATAATGATTGGAGGAGTGGTTTGTTTTGATAGACACAGACATGGGTTTCCAGTGAAATGGGGGAAGATGCTAGAGGGGATGATGGAAGAGGCGATGATCTACACTTGGGGACCCTACCTACTAGCGATGCTATACTTCTATCTGCATGATGTGGCCTATAGGAATGGTCAGAGCATTAGTTCTAGCATGAAACTACTAATGGTATGGGCATGGGAGAACATTGCATTGTTTTGACCTCATGTGGATAGATACCTAGGTCTAGGACTACCTTATGTGTATGTATATAGAGGAGTAGTGTCATAGATCAGGGTGGGGGATGTCGAATATTAGAGACACGTGATTGACCTGATGGATGTGTTCACATGGAGATTGTACAAAGAATGCCCCAATTGGGATGAAGACGCTAAGTACTTACCTTATTGCAAGAAAACTAGGTATTTGATTGGGTGGACTGTGATGACTCAACATATCATAGAGAGGCATCTAGTAGAGAGGGTGTTGAGGAAATTTGGTGAGTGGTAGAGAGTACCAGTGGGAGTAGAAAAGTTTGCTCGGTTAGCCAGGGAGGTCACACAATGGGGGTTGATGATTGGTGTCTAGGTGGCCTTATAAGAGATAGCAGGATTACAAACCATGCAATGGGGAGTAATGACCAATGTGGTTGATGCAGGCATGACTCAAGAGTATGATGCATAGTGGGAAATACATAGACCCACACCATTCATTGATCCCAACCAACTAGTGCCTATGGAGAGGATGGGTAGGGTCTAATGAGGTAGAGGATGAGGTTGATGTGATGGAGATAATGATGGGGATGGAGATGATTGAGATGGGGGAAGATGTAGGGGTAGAGGTGATAGGGGGAGAGGGAGAGATGGGAGAGGTTGGGGATAGGATGACCAAGGTCAATAGGGGAGAGTATGATTATCTCTAAGAGCAACACATAGGGTTCCTTAGTGTGTGCCACCCAACCATGAGGAGGGAGAGCAGATGGAGGTGGAGATGGGGGAGGTGAGATTAGAGGAGGTGTTAGGAGATGTGGGTGAGGAGGTAGTGGTTGATGAGTTCATTGTGGAGGAGGTTGAGGAGGAGGATGTTGTAGAGGAGGCTACTAGGGATGCAATTATTATGGGGGAGGGCATGCATGACATCTTGATTAGGGAGGTCATTATGGATTTAATAGAGGAGGATGATGATTCGGGGTAGGTATCCCATGTGAAAATAAAGGATTTATAGGCTTAGGTACAATAATTATAGGCACAAGTAGCATAGATACTAGCCTTATAGGGATAAGTGTAGACAATGACAACTGAGAGAGACCAGACGATCATACGGGCACAAAGGGAAGATCAAAGGTGCATTAACTTCATTACTACTACTAGCAGTCCCACAACAAATATGGCTTGAGAGTTATATCAAGTAGGGAGGGCTACAAAGTACTACCAGAGAAATTATGAGGACATAGTTCCTATACCATAGAGGGTTCCTAACTACATAGAGAGATGGTCTCAAAGCAGAGCTCATTTGAGGTTGAGACAAAGTAGCGGGAGTGTCTCACAATGGTAGAGGTTAGGACCCTACGAGAGGCCATTAGGATCCTAATAGAGATAGGAGAGGCAACCACCATCAGGACCACAGGATTAAGGCAACATAGGCTAGGCTTGTTTTGTCATGTTTCCTTTATGCATTCAGACATTTACATTTTTTATCAAGCTTGCGAGCTTCATTTTGAGATAGATCGTGTAGACATGAAAAATACACCGACACACTTGATACTTATTTTACTAACATCGTTTTTTCCTAAATAATCTTCCTAGCTAGTCACCACCTTTTGTCCCTTAATTGAATAAATCAAATTTATCTAATTAAGTCATCACTTCTTGTTAATTAAATAAATCAATTTTATTTAATTAACCTTATCAGTTTCTATTTAATTGAATAATTCATTTTATTTGATTAAATCTGTAAAGTCATCCTATTAAATTAAATAAATTAAACCTTATTTAATTAAGCTAACATCACCCCCTCTTTTTAAATAAATCAAAATCTTTATTTAATTAAATCTAATTCATATTCCTCTCAACTTTGATTAAATCAATCCAAAAATCTAAATCAAATTGTCACATCAACTAATCTCCTATTAAATTAGTCAAATCCTGATTAATTTAATCCTAATCACCTAAATTCTCTAGATCTTGCAACTTGCACCAATAAATCATTTATTTGATTTATTAAAATCCCTAATTACTTTCAAAATGGCATAAAAAAAGGGAATACTCCTCCATGTTTGAAAATCACTCCAAATGGATTTTTCCTTCCAACAATTTATTCATTTCCTCTTACATGTCCTTGTGCATTGAGCCAAGCGACATTTAATTCATTCCTCTGTCCGTCCAACATCATGTCATTTCACAATTTTCAAATTCTACCTAATATCATTTATTGTGCACATTCATCAAAATGTGCTCATGCTTCCTCCATTCACATCTTGACAAGTGGCACTTGGCCATTAGATGTTGAATGATCCCAAATTCCTTCATTTTTCTCATTCTTCCCATTCTTCCATCTTGTTCTTCTATAAATAGAAGGATTTCCTTTGTATTTGGGATCCACAACTTAGAAAAAAAGTTACTATCTTCACATTTAGAGAAAATTCATCCATTTCCATAGCATTTTCCATCATCATAGCTAGGTTATTGCAGATTTTATCAAGGAAGCACATTGTTCATCATCACCAAGTGGATCAATCTTCATCAAGCTTGCAGAGGAGTTGGGAAAGGGCCAATTTCCACATCAAATTGGCACCAACCCCCCCATTGGATTAAGAGTTTGCATGTTTAAATAGGATTTAATTGCTTTTCTTATTTTGTTCTTCATTTCCTTCCTATTTTGAGCATTGTAGATGAATTTCATGGGGAATCTTAGTTCTAACTTGCATACGGATCTAATATTGTGTTTGTTTGCTATGTTTGTGTAGGTCTAGGATTGGGGTTCACATTTTGGCGCTAGAAGGAGGGAAGATCTAAAGTTATTAACACGTTTTTGACAAAAAAATGTGATTTTTTGTGTCTATAGGAAATTGTGCCACTATCACTCTAGCGGCACCATACAACGATGCTGCAAACTCCAAACTCCACCACTGAAGTCTTCCTACCTAGAAATTAAAATTTTCAAACTCTGATGCTAGGCTATTTTCCTTTCACCGATTTTTTTAAAATTCCAAATTGCATCGCTGATCAAAATAGTGCCACAATCACGCTCTTTGTTCTATTGCAGAGCACCATTGTCAGACCTAGTGGTGCTATACAGTGTTGCTGACTTCCTTAAACTATGATGCATATGTAGGTTGCGTTGTTGGGGTGGGGTAAAAGATCAATTTTCAAGTTATTTTGACATGTTCTTTTTTTCTTTTGATCATTTTGATCTATTAAGTTGTTTTCTGCCTCTATTTTTCTTGGGTTAATCAAGTTTTGTAGGTGAAAGCAAGGAAGGAGAAAGGATAAATTTGAAGTATAACATCATTTATCTATCGTATCAAGTGTCTTTAGACACTTTTTGAAGCAATTATAATTCCAAGTATTGGGACTTTATCTCTTCAAGCCTTTAGGACTCAATAGATTTTAATTTGGGTTTAAAACGAACAAGATAAAAGGGTTAAAAAGAACTTTAGGAAAACTTACTAGATATTATTTAAGGGTTAACATTGAACAAATAACTTTCATCTTTCCTTTTGGTGCTTTAAAAAGAATCCAATCATTGCTTTGAAAGGTTTAAAATGAACATGTGCATCTATGTTTTGTAATCGCTTACCCAAGGTAATATCATCTAAAAGACGTATGCGCTTCTCTAGCACCTCACGACAATCTTGAGAATCAAAATTGTTTTGATGATATTAAGTTGTGTAAGTGATTGTCTATACACTTCAATTTGGATTCTAAAATTAAACAAATCTTGTGAGTGTGAGTGGAACATATTGCGTGTGTTCTCTCTTTGTTTCTCAACAAAGATTGATCAAACTACGTATATGTTTTCTCGCTTTTGTTTATCTTAGAGAGCCTTCCTTGTGGGAAAAAGTAATCACCCAAGGGAATGACCCAATTGGAAACATGCTAAAGCCAAGCAACTTCCACTCAGGATATAAGTGTGGGTACTTGAGGAAAGACATGTATCATGAGGATTGTTCCAACGAGAAGGGAAAAAATGGTCTCTCACTATATGGATGATCCCCCATGAACATAATGCTTGCATTAAAACCCCTTGTTTAAAAAAACCAAAATCCTTAATCTATTTGTTGGTGCAAGAACGGTCGTTCTGAAGCCGCCCCACATTTTTACGGAATTTAGTAGAGGTGAGAAGTATGCCATGGGAGATTCATGGGTACTGATGCTTGGTTGACCTAAGAAGTGAGTGTACTGTAAGGGGGAGCCTGTGTGGTCAAGCATGTAGTCATCCACTAAAAGTAGGCATAGCTAGATTTATCCAAGTGGGGATTCAACAAATATTTCCTTTTTGTCCATAGGATTGTGCATTCTCTTGAAATCAAAACACTTTGCTTGATCGTAAACATTGGGAAACAAACATTCAATTTCATCATCAAATTTCAAACCCTTTAGAGGAGCAAATACCTTTGGCAAAATTTGAGTGTTATTGCTTGCCATAGGGATTCTATCCTTAGAGGTTTCCAAACATTTGGATTTATATCTCAATTTTCTTAATAAAGTCAACAATAGGGAACTTTTTCCTTGATTTCCTTGATTTCCACACAAGGGACTTTGTGGGATGAGAAGAAATTAGGACATTAGACATCTACTAGGAAAACCTAATCAAGAAGTGTTTGTGGTAAAAGGAAGTCACTAAGAAAAGATAAAGAACAATTGAACCCCACACATGTGTTCTTTCAAATGATTTCCCACAAAATCAAGATCCAAAAACTGAAGACCAAGGGTCTAAGTCACAAATCTCACAAGAAAAAATTGGCTATGCTTTATGAGTTTAGGGAAATATTGACCTTTAACTTCTATAAACATGCATCAAGAAATAATCCCAAAATGTACTCATTTTATTATTGTCAAAATCCAACACTTTTTCAAAGGTTTGAACATCTTGTTTAGAGTAAAGTGTGTTCTTCAAAACTGAGGTCTTGTAAACAAGAGTCTTCTTAGGTACACATAGGATCAAATTCAACCTTCATCCATCTTTCAAACATCAAACCAAAATCATCTCACCAGCAACTCTTGAAAATTTTGAAACCATCCTTTATGCTAGACTTTTTGGAAAATCCATGAATCAAACACCTTTGAATCAAAATCCTTGAGTCCAACATCAAATCATCTTGTTTGGCTAGGTATGTGTAGATGCATCCTTCTCCATGTACTTAGTTAAATTATCATCAAAATCATCTTGTTTGGTTAGGTGTAGGTAGATGTATCCTTCTCCCTACACTTAGTCAGATTATCATCTTGTGAACATTTTTATCCAACATTTGGGGGTTTATTTGTTCATTATCCAAATCAATCAAAAATAGAAGAATCCAAGAATAAAAAATCCAAGAATCAAATCAAACAAGTCCAAATCCAAGAATTCAAGAATAAAAAAAGTCCCAAAAGTCTAGCATCCCCCTCAAGATCTTTTAAGAGCTTAAATCATTCATATCATCCATATTTTACACATTTCACCATCACACCTTTGATCCTTAAACATCCTAAATTTTATTTTTTGAGCCTCATTTTATGGTTCAAAATAGATCACAACACAAGAAGAACATGGAGAACAATAAAAAACATCAACTTCAAGTGACCTAAGTCAAACCGCACCCGAGATAAATCATGTTAGACCTAGCAACCCACTACCTAATATTTCTCTTATAACACAAGATCCTCAAGAGGAAGGGCAAGTGGAAGATATCACCAATATGGGATGACCCAAGATGAGATCACTGAAATGCTTCAAAACCCTAATAACCACTGAATTTCCAAAGCCATGATGAAACTACATCCCTCCCAATACATGGTTGAATTGGAAAAGCAAGGAGAAAAAATCCCTTCCAATTTCGATGTAAGAACTATTGTGGAGAAGCCTTTTATACTTAGAGCATTTTCCAACCCATTCCACAATGCACATCATCCATTTCCACCACACAACCCATTTTCAACAAGAGGAGTTCATTACTCCATGCCCTTCAACAACATCCCCTTGTTAATAATCAAAATTTGGATGCTAATACCATCATGGGTACATTAGGTACTGTGCCTCAAAATCCCTTACACCAATATGTCCCCCTTGTCTTTCAAGACACCAATGGTGCATCCACTTTTTCCGCAACACCATCATATGCTCTTGAACCACAAGTTTTTCTCCCATTGGTACAAGCAGGCTTATTTGAACAAGGTGAGCTCTTCGGGGCCTCATCATCACTCATTCCAAGAAGTCATCCACCACTTCCAGTTCTAATCCCATTGCCACCTCCACCACAGTTACCTCCACTACAAACATCCCTATAGATTCCTAGTTTAGGAATTCCCCCTTTACCTAACATGAATCAATCAATCTAAGGAAATCCATCAAACACCAATCAAATTATCACATCTAATCCTTTAAATATACCACTGATATCACAACAACAGGTGGTATCCATCCAAGCAATGACATCAATCCCAACACCCCAAAACACGGTCTCCCAAGGACCTAGCACCTTAATCACACCATCCACCACAATCACTCAAAACACATCTCAACCACTCAACACCACATCTAACATCCCAAATCCACCACCACCACTGCCAAATCCAAATGTAGCAAGCTAGTACAACATAGCACTACAAGCTCACAAAGCCTACCAAAAGGAACTCCAACAATACCAAGCTGCACAACAAATGAAAATTGCTCAACAAGTAGCACAAGCTCGACAAATGCAACAAGCCACCCAGGCACAAGCCCAAGCATTGTTGCAACAACAACAAGCCACTCAAGCTGCTCAAGCTACTCAAGCCACACAAGCTACTCAAGCCACACAAGTTGCTCAAGTTGCACAAGCTACTCAAGCCACTTAGGCTTCCCAAGATACCCAACAAGCACAAGCATAGGAACAGGCGCACGCATAGTACCTCACACAAAAAAAAGCATACTAGCAAGCACTAAAAAAATACCAAGAGCAGCAAGAAGCAGCCCAACAACAAGCGTTGTTGGCATAACAACAGGAAGCTCAACAACAAGAATTATTAGCGCAACAACAATAGGACCAACATCAAGTGTTGTTGGTACAACAACAATTACAAGCATATTTGGCACAACAAAACATGCAAATACCATCCACCAACACACCAACCAATCCACCTATCCCTCCAACTATTGAACCACCTCAAAACACCTTCATCCCACCCCTTGATCTGCAAGACGATGTATTAGCACAAATAAAATTTCTTTCACAACAAGTGCTCGATCTTCAATTAGGGAAAACCACAAAGCCACCAAAGAACTTCTGCCCCTATCCGTTTGATAGGAGCATTGTCATGAAACCATTCCCAAAAGGATTTAAGATCCCAAAGTTTGATAAATATCATGGAACAGGAAACCCTGAAGATCACATCAGGGAGTTCCAAGTGCATTGCATAGAGGTCACATATGAAAAAACTTATCTGATGCGACTGTTCCCTCGAAGCTTGGTAGGTATCGCCATTGACTAGTTCTATCATCTCTCAAGAATAAAAAAATTCTAGGAAATTGTGGACGCATTTGTACAAAACTATGCCTTCAACATAGCTATGGATGTGAGTTTGGAAGAACTATCAGCTACGAAACAATTAAAAGGAGAGATGTTTGCTTCATTCTTGCAACGATGGTGATCAAAAGCCAATAGAAGTAAATGGGCCATGCCCGAGGAACAACAAGTGTGTACCAGCATTGCATATCTTGATAGACTCTTGTCCTTCCATCTCAAAATGCAATGCATCACAACCTACGATTAACTGATCCCCAAGGTGCTCAATATCGAACAAGCCCTTATCTCACAAGGGGGAGCTCCTTCTTATCAAGAAAGCTGCCCATCCACTAGCTACAATGATAAACCTAGCACATGGGAAAAGAATAGAAATATTACCAACAATGGTGTAGTCGATGCCAAAGTTGTCATCAGTGTACCTTGACAAAATACACAAGCACCTCAATAACCACAAGCCAACAATCAAAACAATCGATAGGCCAACACTGTCACACAACAACTGAAAAACCAAATAGTCAACAACGTGGATAATTAAGGTGGATTTCCTCGGCGAAACAAAAATTCCCCCAAACAGAATTACACACCCCTTGGGGAATCAACTGAATCCATCATGAAGAATTGGTGGAAGAAAAACTCATCACAATTCCCACCTATGATAACTATCAAAGGCCCTTGGTAAAACTGCCATGGTACAATGAAAATCACCTTTGTGATTTCTACAAAATCAAGGGACACACAACTGCTAATTGCATGAGGTTGAAAAACTTGATCCAAGACCTCATTGATGAAAAAATGATAAATGTGGAACAACTAGCTAGGTATCAAAATCTCAAGATTTACACAAATTTGATGCCCAACCACAATAAGGTAAATAATAACAATGATATAGGAAAGGGTACCTTCAAAAGTGTGAACCACGTGTACGACCATGTTGTCACATCTCTAGAAGAAATGGTCATTGTCATCACCATCAAAGGAGCCCAAGAATATTGTGGAGTCACCACAAGAGGCAGAAAAGTTACCATTGTAGGATCATCTCAGCCTCCTAGAGCATCCACTTCCAACCCAAGATCCATTCTGAGTGGCTACAATTTCCTCGACTAGTTGAAAAGAACTCCAACTCAAATCTCCATCATGAAGTTCCTAAAGATCTCACCAACCCACAAAAAGATTCTTGAAGAAGCCTTGTCCTCATCTTCCATCCCCACTGATCTTGATGTAGATCATTTCCAAGCTATGGTTTCACACCTCACTACACCTCACCTTCTAACATTTTTAGATCAATATCTTCCAACACAACCATCTCACAATCATACACTTCATCTAGAGGATTTTGTTCATAAGAACAAAGTCAATGGTAGATGGGGGTGCAGGGTTGAACATATGCACCCTTAAATTCATAAAAAGCTTGGGATTCTCCAAATATGCTATTGAAAAAGGAAAAGGCATAACCATCAGAGCCTATGATGATCAAGAAAGAGTTTCTCAAGGCACTATCCAACTCCCTATTCAAGTAGGGCCGACCATCATGGAAACAACTTGTCAAGTTCTCGACCTAGAATTTCCCTATAATATCCTCCTGGGGCATCCCTGGATTCATGAGATGTAAGTTGTAGCTTCCACCTTCCACGAGTGTGTAAAGTTTCCATACTATTGATCGTGTTTCTTGCACAATAACAGCCTAGACATAATGTAATATCCTATCTCTCTTGAAAGGTAAATATCTATCAGCAAGCCTCAAGAGATAACCCTAAGGTATTCATGTAAGGTCTTGACAGTGCATAAACAACTCAGTAACGAAATGTGAAAATGCTGGTAATCACAATGGGACCTTACTACATAAAAAAAACTGAATCAATTTTATCAGATTTAAGCAATCTGATGATACTTCATTGCTATATCTAACCCGATAATCAAAGAAATGGAAAAAGATAAGGGTTTCAAAGGGATTTTAAATCTAATGCTACTCCTAGGATTAACAATGAAAGTAACCAATACTCGAAATGGACCAATCCCTCAAAACTGATCTCTATTTGACCCCGATAAATCTGCAATCTTACAGAGAACAGTGGAATCTTCTGAGGTGTTAGGATTTTCAAACCATAAACATTCATTCAAATAACCCTATTGTAGTTAAAATGAACGAACCCTCACAATCGAACTAAGCACACTAAAAAAATGAAGTCCAGGATAACTTTGCAAAGCAACTAACAATCAGTTGGTTGCAAAAATTATGGACTGAAGGATTGCTACAACATTCAAGTATTAAATCACAAACATTACTAATCAGATCTAATATGAACCTTAACCAACTCAAAACAATTTTAAAGATGAGATAACATGAACCATGCAAGACAAGATAAAACAAATATGGCACCAAATCACAATGTCATTATTTGCATTCAAAATATCCACTGTAGCAACAATTCCAGCTTCTGTTACAATATTTGCTTAAGAGCCACTATTCACTAACCTAGCTCTACTTGATTAACTATTCTGCTCTACTTCTATCTTCTAACTCTTTTTGAATAACCTTTTAACTATCTAACCCCTTACAAATGAGGCCGAATGCCCAATATATAGAATTCCCCAGAAAACCGTCAGCCAGGCAAGGGTTTCACAGCAATAACTCAGCACAACAACCTGGCTAGGAGAGTCTTCGAAATGGGTCAAATGGGTATTAAATGCACATCTTGTCTAAGTCAGCCCAGGATCTGCAATGTTGCTCGGACGACGCGCGGGAAGATAATAGGGAAGCACAAATTGTGCTGGAACCCATCATTAGCTCTCTTCCCTATTATCTATGTGCCGATCTGACTCTTCATGTAGCTTTAGGAACGCCGCATCTAGGTCGGCCACAGGTGGTACTAGCAGAACCCTAAATCGCCTCTCAATGGACACAATTTCATCCCTTGAGTGTTTGACTGACTTATCCCAATCTACCTTATATGTCACATGCTTATCAATAACTGCGAGGTAGGTGGCCGCATCATCCAGTTGGTGCTCGGAAACAAAACCATCATCAAGTGGTGCATACACATCATGCCACCATTCTTTCAATTGTTCCAGGCTCAAGTATTTGGGCACGATCTTTCTTCTTCCCGTCATGATTTCAAAGAAGGCAATGGAACCATTGTAAATCCCAGTTAGGGCGTCATCAATTTGCTTCCCTTATTTGTGAATCTTTTTCAATACCTTCTACCTAATTTGCAGTGCCTCAAACCACTCCCAAGGTTTGAAAGCCCTAGAAGAATGAAGGATTCTGTCACTTACCAATCTGTCCTAGGTGTATTCCATTAGAGTTCTGGTTTTTTGATGAAGGAGGTTTGTATCCTACTTATCTTGCGTCAACACCTGTTTCAACCATTCAGCCACCATGATAGCATCCCTTCCAGTTGATAAAATCTCCTTAATAGCTTCATCACCATTTTCTTGCACCCCTTTCAACCAATTCACAGTGGCAAGGGTGGAAGCTTTCAACTGATGTAGGCCCAAGATTAAAGGTTTGTATATTATAATCATCTCTAGCCACATCATCTCTATTTTTATCTGGAACAGGGGTAGCAATATGAACAACCTTGTTATGTGCCTCATCTCTCTCAACCCGTGAGATCACCCTAGCCTTCTTCTTACCTTTATCTTTTCTAATCTTGGCTAGTAGTGCATCCCAGTTCGGTGGACTATCCTCCACTACTACCTGTTTTCTCTTTATTTCTTTCTCCAGCCAATTAGGGACAGTGGACTCCAATTGCACCCTACTCTACCCCATTTCCTCTTCCTACTGATCCTTAGGTGCATCCTCACTTAAATTATGTTTATCAGGGGTCTCATCCGTTTCACTTTCCTTCCCCTCAGCATGCTCCTCTTCAAGTGTAGCTGAGAGAACCTTTACTGCCTCCACCTCCCTTAGAGGAGATTCAACTTCTTTAGCTCTGACAAGAGAGTCTGCATGTGCAACCATGGAGGACTGCATTATCTTCTCAATTTCTGCCTCTGCACTATGAAGATCACCTTCATTAAATTCTTCATCTTCAGTATCTGGATGATCCACAACATTTTCCTCCTCACCTGGTTCACCTTGAGCTTCATGAGCAGGAGGCACATCATCATGCTGCTCCCCATGAGAAACCACAGGAGGAAGGTCAGCCTTAGGAACACTGTCCCTGGGAGAAGAAGTCCAAGACTTCCTTGCATACACTTTGGCCTTCTCCTCCGAGCTTTCAACATTTATCACTGGCGGGGAAACTTCTTCTTCCCCAATCTTGGAGCTATCCCTCTCTATCAATTTGGCAATTCTTTTCCTTTTAGGCATAGGAGCATCAGCCTCAAGACTTTGCTCGGACTTCTTAGTCCTTGTTCTCTTCTTGGCCTTTGGCCTCCTCTATTTTTCTGTTTCCCGAACCTCTGTTTCTCGTACACCTTTAATCTTGACTTTGAGAGGAGAGTCCAATTTACCTTTACCTTTAGGATCTTGCTGCCTGGTGGACTCCTCAGAGGTGGAATGGGAATCTAAGTCTCCCATCAGGTTGTATGTGCAATTTACTTCCTTGTTTTCCAATTCCCATATCATGTGCTTGAGCCACATCTTGGTAACTTTGATAACTGGATCCATCAATTGTTTTAGTTCCATTTGCTCCTCCTCTAACCAGTTTATATCACCAATCGGTCTATCTTTTACTGCTTCATAGGCATGGTCTTGAATCAAGTTCCCATCATCCTCCAACTGATCAGGCACTGCCCTTACATTATACAATCGGACTACATTCACTGGAAGCCGAGAGAACTTCTTCTTCCTAACCTCATATTGATCACCACAATTGGCCCAGTAGTCCTCTAGATTAACCTTATGGCCATACTCTCTACTGGCCTTCCTTTGAGCTTCTCCTGTGATGTCAAATATGGATCTCTTGGAGTGGGGGGAAAAACCAAGAGCACTCATTTCTTCCTCTGAAGCCTGGGAAGAACTAATGGAAGGACAAACCTCTCCAGTTCCAATCCTCAAGGGGAAGTCTCCACTGAATCCAGTCTTATGCTTTTCCTTCTTGACAATGGCATCAAAGTCACAAATTTGTCTAGTTACTTCCAACAATATGATGTGGTCAATGGGATACGGTGGAAGTATGTATGGGGCCCTTTGGTAGCCATCAATCCGAATGTAGGAGAAGGTTGGGAATTGAATGAAGCAGGCTCCATATTTCTTGATGAGATCCTTTGCTTGATCTGAAATTCTAACATGCTCTGCTTCCTGAAGCATTCTAGTGATATGCATGGTAAATGCATCATTTTCCCTCCTATAGTCTGAGCTTCCTAAATACAACTGAGGGAAAACTTCATAGATGATGTCCCTTCCGAAAATTCCCTTTGTATCCAATCCTCGGTAGGGATGGAATCTAGCAAGTGCATAGACCAAATATGAGGTCATTGTGAAGGTTTGTGTCTGCAACACATTGGACAATTGTTTGTGAATTACTTCGCTGATGACCCCTACCCAATGGTAGCCAATTTTCTCTTGTTCCATTCTTACAATCGCATGGCACATCCAATTCTCAAATGTACCAGCGCTCCTCAATCCAACCACCCTACTAAGAAAAGTGACGGCGTCATAGTATTCCTTCTTGAATTTCACTCTGAATAGCTACTTAGGCAACTTGGAATAGTGTGACTTGGGCTTCTCTAGCTAGGAGTTGATCAGCTGCTGTGACTTCACAGTCTGGTCGTTGTAGAACTCCTTAGTTGCCTCAATGGTGAATCCCACCACATGAGATCTGTCTGGCATATCAAATGTTTGGGAAATGGAGACTGGGTTGAGATTTGCAACAACTCTCCCTTGAGGCCCAATAATCCTCTGTGTATCATGATCATAGTGCTTGGCACACTCATGGACCGACTCATAGCATTGTACTGTAGAAGGGAAACTGGCTACATGGGACAAGACTTATCCCATCATCCTTGTAGTCACCAAAGGAGGATCCCTGGCTGCCATCCTTGCTTTAAATTCCTCATAGTCCCAGAGGCCAACATTCGTATCAATGACTTCTGACCAGACAGAAGTGATCTTGCTCTCTGGGACCTTGCTCTTAATGTCCAGCTTGATCCTCTCTGCATCAAAAAATGAAGACCCAACTGCTACCTTGCTTGATTCAGCCTACACTCAACATGAAAATCACAGTAAAAACCAGGAAAGAGCCATGTTAATTCATCAAAACACCGTTAGAATGCATCTCATATGGCCAAGGTGTTATTATAATCCATATAAAATGACCACAACAAATTTCGGATTTCAAGACCATCCGCAGAATCTGAGCCAGAGAGGAATTTTGAGAAATTCTAGACTGATCGGATTCCAACGGAAAAAAACAAGAAACACTTACTTAACCATCAAACCTGATCATCATTAATCAATAAATCACATGGGAGATCCAAATATGACATGAAGTAATCATAAAATGCATCACAAATTATAAATGAATCAAATTATTTCATGCTCCTTTATATTTTACCAAATTTTGGGGAAATCCGTGAGGGACAGATTTCCGTGAGGAACGGGCCAAAGAAGATTTTCGGGAAATCTGGGAGACAGTGGATTTCAGAGAAATTTGGACCTGACGCACATTCGCAGTTAAGGAAATTTCCGAACCAATGGGGATTCCCAGAACGCAGGTTTTGACAAGAGTTGATCATTTCGCTGAGAAGTCTCGGAGACTCCCGGAAGTCTCGTCGAAGGAAGTCACTAAGATAGGTTTTTCTAAGACTTAGTGGTTTTGGTGTAACATCCTGGTGACTAGGGGGAAGTCTCAGTGAAGCAAATGAGTGTATTTCTACCGAACAAATTTCATTCAAAAAGAGGTCACGTCGAATGGGGCACTTCTTGCCGAAAGCAAATATGAAAGTCACGTCGATGAGAGATTTTCTTCAGTGTAAAGTCACAGTGAATCGCCCTTGTCCCACCGATTATCAGATTTTAAGCAATCACTTCGGCTAGGACAAATTTCATCTATATGATGTCTTAGCGAACTTATAGAGTCTTGCCAAACGTCAATGAGGAACATCTCGATGTGACTAGTGGGTAGTCGGGGTAAGGTCTCAACGATTA
>VDFB02271750.1:0-47984 GCA_007258455.2 Sequoia sempervirens
TCAAGGATTATCAATGGACTCCAAAATTAGAAAAGAAGGGATTCTAATAGCAGGTTCACCAAAATGTAACAAATATTTTGGCAACCCAAAATCTCTTGCTCATTCCTAGGGTTTTTCACCTAGGAGAGGACAATGGGCCAAAATGACTTTGTTAACACTAGAAGAAATGGAAAGAGGAGTGTGGAATGTGTGTGAAGATGTGTCTAAATTCTGGAAACTTAATGGAAATGCATACAAAAGCATGTAAACTAATCTAATGCAAGATGCTAGAAAACATAGTGTTGATTGTAAATATGAACTAAAAACTTAGGCAAATGATAACAGAAATTGATGAGATTGAACAGAGAGTACCTAGAGGTAGATTGATGTCACTAGAAGGTTCTAGAATGTCTCAGAAACCTTTTTTAATGGCCACTAGGACTTATTCTCCATGCATGGCGAATTAGTCTTGGTTCTAATGAAAATTTTTGAAAACCTATTTTTGACTATCGAGAGCTGAAATCTAACAAAACCACTTTTCAGGCCTACAGATGTGACTCATTCACCATGGGTGGTGAATAATTCCACCTACAAGAATCTGAAAATCTAGGAGTTGATTCTGTGGAGCTAGATCTGTACTTCTATTTCCTACAGGTGTCCACTTCTGAAACTGTCAGATCTAGATCTGAAAGTAACTTTTTGTTGATGTTTTGACTTGAATGATGAAGAGATGACTTGAATGAATTTTCAACTTGAGCTCCAATTATTTCAAAGCTTCCAAGAGTCCTAAATTTGCAAACAAACAAGACAAAAGAGAGATATGTTGAATGTTAGGGCATGGGGGTTTGCCTTGGTCAAAACCCGTTTAGGTAACTAAACCAAAATGATGAAAAGATGTAATGAAGCATGAAACAATGGACATGTTACCTTGCCATGATGATTTTATCTTTAAATTCTATAGTAATACATGAAGATTCAACCCTTGAATACTCTAGAAAGGTAACTTGATGACTTCTAATGAAGAAACCCTAGCTTGCTTGACTTGGATGAGAAGATAGATGATGAATTGATGATAATAGATGTAATAATGAGTTGTTAGATGTAAAATGAGGATAAAAACACTTATTTATAGACAATTGTGCCTTAGTACTTGATAATACCTCATCACAGGCCGATATGAAGCAAAATTAATTCAAATTTCACTTTATTTCGCGCTCAAAGGTCAAAATGGGGATAGATAGGACTCATTCACCACACATGGTGAATGGGTCCCACCTAGATGGGACTAATTCACCATGCATGGTGAATGGGTCCCACAAGGGCCATTCTAACACCTAAGAAGCTAAGGAATTAGGAAATAAGGTCTAAAATGCCATCTTGTCGGGTATTTGATCAATTAAAGCCTTGGGATGTACAATATGGGTTAATTGAGACCTATTAGTGATTATTTAAATGTTGAATAAGGCTTGGGACACATAAATCAATGTGAAAGTGTGATTAAATACACTTTACAACACTAAAATTAAGTCCACATAGCCTAGAAGGGCACGAAAACCAACGTGAATGTGCAAGACACATTACAACACTATTTTATCATTAAGTTTACATTAAGAACCTTCTAGATTGATGTAATAATGTTATTAAACACATTTTATAATGTTGAATTAGGGAGAAATAGGTTAATTAAGTCTAGAAAAGCATGAAATTCCTTTACAAGACTTTACAACACCTTTACAAGACGTTAAAAGCATGGCATTTGATTTGCAAGGTTCCAAGACCCAGTGTTGATGCATAGAATGCCTCACAACACTAGATTCGGGCCTCATTAAGTCCAATTTATCATGAATTAATCCCATGTCAAGCAAAGGGTCCTTTTTCTTATGACATGTACAACTCAAATGAAGTGAACCTTGTAGTTGTTTTCCAAGTAGTTCTGTAGGCCCAAACAGCTTCTGGTAATCTATTTCCCCAATCCTTTCTATGGATAGCTACTATTTTGGTCATAATAGCTTTAATTTCTCTATTGGTCATCTCAACTTGTCCATTGGCCTGGGGGTGATAAGGAGTATACTTCTTGTGTCTTATGTTGTACTCATTAACTAGTGCTACAACAAGGGTTGATGTGAATTGAGCCCCTTGATCAATTACTATCTCTCTTGGAACTCCATACCTTGTAAAAATATTCTCATAAAAAAAAAAATTCAACCTTGTTATCTCTTGCATGCTTCATGGCCTTAACTTCCACCCACTTAGTTACATAATGAGTGCATACCAAGTTATAAGACTTACCATTTGATGGAGGGTCAATGGTTCCTACAAAATCCAATCCCCACTTGTCAAAGGGAGTGATTACTACCTGAGGGAAAAGTGGCATCTCATTAGATCTGGTTGGTCTACCCATTCTTTGAAATCTATCACATGGTATACCTTCCTGCATCCTTGTGGAGTGTTGGTCAATAATATCTTGTGTTCAAAATCTTCATTGATGTTCTCTTGGTTGCAAAATTTCCTCCACATGGTTTGTTGTGGAATGCATGCAACATGTCATATGTCTCATATTCTCTCACACATCTCCTCATGACATGGTCTGGTCCATTATAAAACAAACATCCAGCAAACCATGAGAAAGGAAAATATTTTTCAATGAGTGCCCTTCTCTCTTTTGGAGAGAAGTGAGGAGGAACTCTACCTGTGACCAAATAGTTAGCTATGTCAGCATACCAGGGTGTTTGTACACTGATGGAGAATAGATTCTCATCAGGAAAAGATTCATCTATGGCTTGATTGTCTTTTTTTGATGTAGTCAGCCTTGAAAGAAAATCTACAACAACATTGGCCTTCCCTGGTTTATCCACAATGGTTATGTCAAACTCCTCCATCAACAATAACCATCTTGCTAGCCTACCTATGATTAGGGGTTTATTCATGAGATATCTAATGGCTACATGATCAGTGTGCATAAATATTTGGTAACCTATTATGTAATGCCTAAATTTGTTCAAGGTATAGATCACTGCCATCGTTTCTTTTTTTGTCAATGTATAGTTGAATTCAGGTCCTTGCAAATTTTTGCTGACAAAATAAATGGTATTTTCAATAGCTCCTTCTTTTTGTCCTAAGACTGCTCCTATGGCATAATTTGATGCATCTATATAGAGGTGGAAAGGAAGCTCCCAATTAGGTCCTTTGAGTACAGGAGCATGAGTCAAGCCTACCTTCAAATCAGAAAATGCCTTGTCACAATTTTTTAGTCCACTAGAATTTAGCATCTTTGGTGAGAAGAGTATACAATGGTGCTGCTATTTTGCTAAAATCCTTGATGAATCGCCTATAATAGTGCCCAAGAAACTCCTAACATCCTTCTATTTTGTAGGTGTGGGAAGATTTGTGATCACCTCAATCATTGCAGGATCTACTTGAATTCCTTTGTGAGAGATGCAGTGTCCAAGAACTACACCTTCCTGCATCATCATGAAGCACTTTTCACTTTTTAAAGAGAGATTGTGATCTTCACATCTTTGTAGGACTTTCCTAAGATTCTTCAATGCTTCATTGAAATCACCACCATAGGTGGTGAAATCATCCATATAAATTTCCATACAATCATGAGAAATGTCTGAAAATATGCTAATGGCTGTCCTCTAAAAAGTTTCAAGTGCATTGCATAAGCCAAATGGAAGTACCGAGTAGGCATAGGTCCCCCATGGACAGGTAAATGTGGTCTTCTCCTATTCCTCTGGTGCAATTTGGATCTGGTTGTAGCCACTGAATCCATCTAGAAAAGAAAAGTATTGCTTTCCTACAAGTGAGTCCAAAACTTGATCTATGAAAGGTAAGGGAAAATGGTCCTTTTTGGTAGCAGCATTAAGTTCCCTATAATCAACACAAACTCACCATTTCCCTCCCTTATTGGGCACAATCACTAATGGAGACACCCACTGGCTATCTAAAATGGGGTAGATAAATCCTACATCTAACATTTTTTGCAGTTCTCCTTTGATAATTTCTCTCACTGCAGGGTTAATTCTTCTTTGTGGTTGCCTCACTAGGGTGCAATCATCTCTGATGTAAATTCTATCAGTGTAAATCTTAGGATCCAATCCCTTCATCTCATAATAGTCCCATGCAAATGTATGTTGATGGGTCCTTAATAAGTTTTCCAATAACAATTGTTGTTCTTCACTCTGTATGTTGTTAACATTTAGATACTTTCCTTCTAACACTTGTACTTGTATAATTGAATCTATCATAGTTGCTTGATTAACACATGGTACCTTGATTTCATATGGCAGCAATGTATGGGACATACCTGTTGCTATAGGAAGTACATCTATAGGAAGAGTGGCTACAAGAAGAACGTCTACAGGAATAGTGGCTGCAGGAAGAGCAGGCAGGAGTGTCTTGACTAGAGTAGCAAAATGAGAAGATGATTCCTCTTCCACTTCACAATGGTTTTGAATGATGTTAACCAATACTTCATCTTTGTCTTGAAGCTGCATGAAGGAGCTTCTACTTAACATCATAAGCTACGCCACAGAATTAACTTCCTCGGCCTCTTCACCAACATGTGGCCATATGGGATTATCCTCATCATGGGATGGTTGAGCAAGAGGATAAAGAACAAAATTTTTGGTACTCTTCCCATCAAAAATGGTCATGTCACCTGACCGGAATCCAATATATGTGTCTGCAGTTGCTAACCATGGCCTTCCAAGAATAATGGGATACCCGCCTAGTGTAGCTTTAGGAGAAAGAATCATGAAGTTTTTTGGGTACTCACAGGAGTCTAGAATAACCACAAGATCCTCCACTATACCATCAAGCTTAACAATAGAACTATCAGCAAGTTGTAGGATAGTAGGATTAGATCTCATGCTTGAAATGTTTAGTTGCTACAGGATGTCCTTGGTCATTACATTTATTGTTTCCCCTAAATCAATCAGAGCATTCTTTATTTGAATCCCATTTATAACAACTGCTACCATTGGACTACCTAGTTCATTGTACTTAGGGATAGTCACATTTCCAAGCATGATGTCAACTATCTATCCCACCACATGAACTGTAGTGGGGTCTTTCTTCTTCCTACTTGGCTTCTTGAGGCATGCTTCTTTGATTTCCTTTCCATAAATTGGTACATCCTTTATGGCCTGAAATAGAGGTATCTGGACACATATATGCTTCACCTAATCCAAGATGTCAAAGGTTGTGTCCTTTTCTTCCTTCTTCTTGGAAAATTTCAATCTCTAAGGAAATGGTGGTTCTTGTTCAGTCTGCTTGACTTAGACTGGTTCAAGATTCTTAAGTGCACTTAGTTGAATAGGATCATTAAGAGGTTCCTCTTCCTCTTCCACAGGAAGCTCAATGATAATGGGCTTGGAAGGGGCTAGTAAAGTAGTTCCTAATTGCAAGTGAGCATATGCAAGGAATTGATTTAAATTAGCAGAGTATACAGGTTGTTGTTTTGGTTTGTTATTTGGATTGGGTGTGGGCTAAGCTAGTAGTTGAGTAGGTTTAGGTGCATTTGAGCTTGAATTAGTAGGTGGAGGCATTATAGCAGGTTTTTGGGGCTAAGAAGGTGGTTGCATGTAACTAGTTGTCTGGGTAGGCCATTATTGTCCTCCCTCCATTGATTTGTTTGTTACCAATTTCTTGGATGTGGTTGCCAATGCCCTTGAAATTGTTGCTAATTCCCTTGAGGTTTTTTCCACTAGGGTGGAGATTTTTTATGATTGGGCCAAGCATTTGGATGGTTACCCCAAGACTATGGTGGATATCCTCCATAGCTGGATGGATATGGGGGTTTCCATTGGTTACTAGATGAATAGGAACTGAAATATGGCCTAGCATAAGAGTGGATCTAGTGACATACCTTGTCTTGGAGCCCAAGGCATTCTTTGTGCAATATAGTAGACTCGATCTTCTTCAATCTGAATTGGCTTGAACTCGAGTGTAATCTACTTGTCTTCAATATTAGCTACCATCTCGCATCTGCAATCCTTCTTCTTTTATCTACAATGGGGGCAATACTCTGCCAACATTGCCTCTACCTCCTCTTGCTTCTTCTTGGCCTGAAGTGTATCTAGCTAAGTAGCTAGATTGTTTATAATGTCTTTCTTAAAGTCTACCAGCAAATGAGTAATCTCAATTCTTGAAACTCCGCCAATAGATTACTTACCCATGGAAGATTGGTAAGCTCTCCCTTTCTTTGAGGCTGCCCTAGAGTAGTTCCAACATATTTTCTTGATATCCTCCTAAGGAACTTGGGAGATATCTCCTCCTCCCATTAGAGCTAGTCAGATCAAGAAATACATCAGCAAAGGGGTGTGGATCGTCTTCTTCTTCTTCTCTTGGCAGGTTCTGATATTCAACTAGCTAGAATGGATTAGAATTGTTAGGAAGGAATCTCCCATAAGCATCCCTTCTCCTTCCTCTATGCATGTAGTATCAACTCACTATCAGCCGTCTCACACAAAGAATTAGTAAAGAATAAGGGGGGTCATTAGTTCCTAAATATGGGTATACTAAGAACAACTTCCAAAAATACTACAACAAGAAAAACTACCAATGACTCCAAATAACTCCCTAGTTTGACACCATCCCCGGCAACGGTGCCAAAAATGTTGGCCTCCTACAATGATTTAACAACTAGGCCTTTACAACCATGATTCAAAGATTGGAAATCTAACCTGAATAGTTGTTTCAATCATCAGGAAGGTGAATTTAACTTGTCAACCCAAGGATGTGAACTTGAAATGGGTCAGCATAGTATGTGCACTAGGAACTCAAAGTAGCCATTTTCATTCTACAGCTAAGAAAGACACAATGTTGAAAGTAAATTGCTTGGAAAGGAATAACATAAATGTTGAACATAAACCAACAACCATACTAAGCTTGAAAAAAATGAAAAAAATGAAAATTTGAACAAAAAATAGAAAACTACCCTATCTGCTTTAGCTGCAAGAACAGTCACAAAATGGAATTCTAGTGGCTGCAGGAACAGTCAACCCCAGATTTTTAACTAATTACTGAATAGAAAGTAACAACTAGGCTAAACTTAGCTAAGGGTGGATTGCTCACCAAGTGGTCCCCCTTGGATGAGTATCCTCTACTACTAATGAAAAGTTAGATGCTCAAACTCATAACTTCATTTTATTCATCAGGAAACATGAGTACAAAAGAGTAGCATAACCGTGTCAATCAAAACTAAGAATGCAAGTACAATATCAAATCGCACAACCTTATGAAAAGGAGCATCTAATCCTTATTTATACCTATTGATGGTGAAAATAGCACAACAACATTAAACAGAACATCACTATTTTATTTCTCTTGAAAGAGAAAGACAACATATAGTAATATAACTCCCAAGGTCCTGGTAGTTGGTTCTCAACTATGCTGATTTCACTCAATGGTCAATGTAACTATAATATGCAAAGGGAATTTTCTAGTAATGGGGAACAAAACTACATTAGATCAACTAATCTACATTTGTGGGTTTTAAATAAAGATAAAAAGATAGATCAAAGCCTTGAAATAGAAGAACATGAACAAAACTTCTCAATATCCAGACATGCATATGAATAATGAGTGTTTATTTTCTTAATCAAAACTACAACATGATGTAATCCATAGAATAACCTATACCACTACATCATTCATAGTGCTTAATTCACAATCACAACCATTCACTAAACCTTTTACTTCAAAACTTAAAATAGATCATTCACTCATCATCAAAACACAGATCAAATAGATATAACAGAAATGTCATTCATAAATAATTCAATGAGATAATATTTAAATCCAATTTCCTCTATTGATTTTCATCAAATAGAAAAAATTTAGGCACAACACAATCACTGGCATACAGATTGATTATGAATCATTAACCTTATCAGATAGGTCCAAACTTGATAACATGAAAACTTGTACAAAAATATAAAAATTGCATCTAAGTTCAACTGAACTTTTTAAAGTATCTCTGCTAACAACAATGAAATCCTAATACTATTGACTATTCACTCTCATCAAGTGGCTAAACTTTCTTCAATCAGTCAACCTTTACAAAATAGAGCTAAGAGATACATATAGAAATTGTTATGCATAAGTTCCTCTCAATCAAAACTCAGATCCACAAATCAAGGAACCAAAACTGAATGAAGAACTGGACTGTTGATCTTTAGTTACAAGGTTGGATTGCTCTATTGCACAAAATTCTAATGTCCAAGGAAGAAGATGGAACGGATGGGTCGAACTGAAGTCAAGTTCATATCAAAACCCTGCAAAAGAGGAGAGAAGAAGATGTGTTAAGTGAAGAAGGTGTTCTGCTACCAACTCACTTTTGTGTTGCATGCTCAAGGATTTACTCATCGTAATTAGAGAACACTTGTTGAAAAGTATCTAAATCAGGCCCATCCAACCAATCATCCTCAAATTTAATCATCTTTAATTGTTTTGAAACCAATTTCTACACCTCCTTCAATTTGATCACTTCTCTTCTAGTAGCCTTTGCTTCTTCCCTAATTTCCATAAATCTATCCAACAACAAACCCTCTCCATCATCTCCTTTTTACATAACCTCTTCAAATTTACTCCTCCACTTCTCCCTCATCTTATCCAAAGAAAGACCCTCCTTAACCAAGGTATCCAAATTGACCAAAATAGTCACAATTGCCTCTAATTCATCAATTTGTTGATTCAAATCTTTACTCACCTCTTGAATCTCATCTTTATGCTCATGAATAGACTTGGATCTGTATCCTATTATCTCACAATTTTCTCAACGAAATCTACACTATCATTCTCAAGAATTGATTGATCAAGCAGAGTTGACTTAGGTACATTGCTAATTTCCTTAAGCTTTTTAATATATTCTTTATATTATTCATTTGTCTTTTCTAAACCTTCAGCATGTTGGTTCAAATCCCCTACCAACTCAAGTGTTGTTTCATGAGTCTTGAAACTATCAATTAACACTTCATCTACCTCTTGATTGAGCTTATCAATCCATCTTTCCAACATTCCCACCTTACTCTTCATATGCACCAAGTCGTTAGCATCTTTCTTTGTCAATAAGACTATTGATTCAGGGGCTACAGCTTGTTGAGAAATTGGAGTTGAGATATCTTTTAAAAAATTATGCTATTGATCCAATTGAGCCTTAAGCTCATCCTTCTTTTGCTTGTCTTTGATCATCTAGGACTTGGTAGAGGAAGCTACAATATCAATCAAGTTCATTTGTTGATTTCTTGTAGGTCTTCCCAAGTTCACCGTACCCAAATAATAATCAGACATTTACATTTCATCCCTGTTCTTATCCATCATTTGTATTGCACATTCAACAATGAACTATCCTATTTATGTAAGCTTGGTGGAGTGAAGAACTCTAGCCATCTTCTTGGGTCTTTCCTTTTCAATTTCCTTCATCATCTCATCCCAATTAAGAGGCTTAGGTTGAACTATTTGTTTCTTCTCCAAGTCAAGCTTTAACCATGTAGGAGTTGTAGGAGTAGTAGCTACTTGTGTTGAAGTCGCAGTGGTAGAGGATAGAGGTTGCAATATAGTATTCTCAGGCCGAGAGTCGGCCTCCTGTACATTTTGTTGCTCTCTTTGTGCCTGTTACCAATTTTTCACTACAACTCAATTGGTAGAGCTAGATTTAATATTGTTATATTTAAAAGTGGAAAATATAATTATTTCTCCATATGCTAGGTGCTTATTGCATCTTGTTTATCATTATTTATAAGTGGAAGTTATGTTTTGAAAAGAGGAATCAAAATTTCATAAGTGCTATTCAATATTTCAGAATCAAATGGAGTACAAAATTGAGCATACAATAATAAAGCATTTCAGATTGCTTTTATTTATTTCATGAAATAATTCATATTTACAGAGCTTCATTTGATTGCGAGAATCCAAATGATAATACAACATTACATTGAGATGCATTTTCTTTTAGAAATTAAAATCATAAGATTGAAATCGAATATCCACACAAGCCATGGATGTAACTGTTACAGTGCATCACTAGTATCACACTACATTATGGAAGATGCATTAAAAGAAGAAATCACATAAGTAACAACATAATCATCATTTCCTGATTGGTTGATGGTCGATACTGAAGCGGTGCACCTTTTGTCTTCTCCAAGCTCCGTTGACCTGTAGGAAGGAAGAGAGGGATGTCAGAGGCTCTGACTATTAAGATACCTATATGAACCATCAACAATAATGCAGTCTTCTACCAATCATACACTGAAACAATCAAGTGAAGTGCAAAGAAATAAGCTGAAGGATAAACATCAACATGATCATATATTGTTTTTTATGCTAACATCATTTGCTTCTTTGTGCAGGTATAGGAAAAATCACGAAGCTGATTATCATTTGAAGACCAAGCATGTGGATGAAAATAGGGTCCCACAAGGGTAGAGCTCGGCATGTTGCCCTTATTCATTACAAGTGGGTTGAGATAGAGATTGCGGTCATCATATTCATCAAGAAAGGAAATGATATACAACTGAAAGAGTTAAGTAGAGTAATCCATCAAGCCATTAAACCAACTGTGCATTCATAACAATCATGTAAATTCTTTCTGAAAGCTACAGGTGAATAGTGGGTTTAATCCACTCAATCAATTTAACTAAGCACATTCATTTCAAGAATTTTTGTATGGTTTATGTTCTTTTTCCACAGTAATATTTGTTCATCATGTTCATAATGTCATGCAAGGTTCAAATCAACAATGTTCTTTCTCACAATCAAGTATAGTGAACAAGCATACATAATGCCTTAACGAAGAGAGTTATTTCGGATTTTTTTTATCTCAAAAGAGAGCAGATTCACGGAATAGTTTATTGAATTGAGCATAAAAAATGCATGAAGAGTGCAAGATAAAAGCAGTGATAGCATATAATCAATACATACACAGTTCAGTCATTCATTAATTGGTGAGGCAATCAATCTTGTGTTTCATAATACAGTGTTCAAGTGGGTTAGATGTAATCTTTTGGCTGACAGTGAAATGAAATAGTCCAAGGTACACTGTTTTAAAGTTTTGTTTCATCATTTATTATGTGTTTCAAATGGTGATACAGCAAGTAGAAAGTCATTTCAGAACGAGCACTGATTTCTCTAAGTTTCCAAATGCCCATATGTTGAAATTGAGAGTTTTTTAATGTAATAGAATGCCATGAAAAGAATTTTGAGTCAAATGCAGTCTTCTTCCAGAATATTGGGTACCCATGATTGTTTTTGCATTAATACAGAAATAGGTGAATTCGAGTTCATATTTAGAGTTATAAATGTCTTATTTTTAGAGCAGCCATCTTGGGGTTTTGAATTCAAAAGAAGACAGTTCAATTTCCAGCCTTCTCGTATGGAGTTTTCAACAGTGATACAAAAGGAATATATTTTCTTCAAATAACAAATACCCATATGTTGAAAATTGAAGAATTTGAATGCTAAAAGGAGCCCACTTTTACAAAGATATCAAATTACATAATTTTTTTATTCTTCATACACCCACATTGGGGTCTGAGTTTAAGGACAGATTTAGTGCCATTTCCAAGTTACTCGTGTGGAGACTTCTACAAATAAACAAAATAGATGCTTTCTATTATTTCCAGAATACCCATGATAGGGTTTGAACTAAAATGCAGATTTCTCATATACCCAAGTGGGGCTTTCTACAGGAACAACAAAATGAATAGTATTTTTCAAAGTAACGAACACCCACATTGGGGTTTTGATTTAAAAGACAAGACTTTCCAATTCTTGAGTTACCCATATCAAGGTTTTATAAGAAAATGCAAAAGAAGGAAGAGAATCGACATGAGTCAAGCTCCATGGAATTTAAACACAGATTTATTCCAAGTATCCATTACCATATGAGGGTTTTAAGCAAAGTGCAGATTTCTGGTCATTTCTAGCTTACCCATGATTGGGTTTTTCAACAGAGATATAGAAATGGATGAATTCTTCTAGAACATCATTTACCCATGTGGGTTTCTTGTCAAAACACAAAAAATTGCATGTGCTCTAATGGCTCGAGCTCTAGTTCTACAGAATGCCGAATTAACATTTATTTTCTTCAAATACATTATGCCCATATGAGGGTGGTTCCAGAGATACTAGAAATTGTGATCTGATCATGGGTCGATGCTCCAGAAAATAACAAGAAAACCCATTGTGTGCAAGAGTGGTTGCGGCCTGGAGAGAGCTTTCTGCTCTTAGAAAAGTCTATCATTTCACAAAAGGAGATGGGCCATTATAGTTTTCAATCAGATCTAAAATACTTGAAACAAATGACAATCAAAATACAGGGAAATCTCTATAGAAATTCATATTTGAGCTCATACATAGCGCGACCTGTAGATGGCCTTTAAATTTATGAATGGAAACAATGTCTTGTTGAAGTATATGAAGCTTTTTAGCTTCTTTTTGTAGAAATACAAAGAAATATAGAAGAGAAAAGCTTACCGTACGCACTGTTGAAGCTAAGCAGTCGTGGCCAGAGCTAGTAGAACTTTCAAAACCCAAACAAAATGCCCAGGTCGAGCTTATGTATAGTGGCTAACTAGCGTGGTATCAACAGATAGACATAGGAAGTGAAAGCACATCAGAAGTTATGGTTATGCCACGGCCTCAAGGCCAAGAAACGGCTTTAAAAACAAACAAAAAGTTCAAGAGAGTTCGCAGGAAACTCATGAGATATTCTTACCATCACAGGTCGAGTATGGTGAAGCATGAAGATTGGAATGGAGGCTCAGAGCCGAAACCCTATCCTCTCTCATGGCGGCGCATTTTCCCAAGCAAAGCAATTTTTTTCCAAAGAGATGATTGCAAAATGAAATGGTTTTAGGGTTTGACTTGTTTTTTCCCTTGCCCTAATTTGAGTTAGGTTGAATATTATGGGTATGGTTAATGATTTTGTTTCACAATACAATGGTGGAGAAACTCGAACTTAGAAATTCTTTGCAAAATATCAAAAAAATTGAAGCTTAATATTTGGAAGGGTCGAATTCTAACATGCCTAGGTCAAGCCTTGTGGAATGATGATGTTATTTTCTTAAGAACTAAGGTTTCTTTGTTAAATTTTTAGCAATGTAAGGGGTTGTGAACTTAGGGAAAATTTATGATTAATGGTGCCTTGGTGAGGAGTGGATAAGTGAAGATATATTTGATTTTAATTGATTTTGTGAGAAATCAATAAAGATTGCAAAATAATCTCATATATGCCTTGGCTTTTGTTTTTTAATTGATTTTGAAGAAATCAATTAAGCTATTGAGAGGATAATATGTATTATATTTTATGATTTTTGAGGAAAATCAAAATTTATTGTAATGGGGAAATAAGATAGTTGTTTTTTGCAAAAGATTTCCCTAAATCTTTAATTGCAAAAATAAAACAATTGTAAAATCTACAAACCTTGTAAAGCAGAAGCATAAAGCAATACTTTATAAATTGTTTTATGTTTTCTTGCTATTTTTCACAGATTGATGTTGATTTTTCTGCCTTGGGTCGGATTTGAGTTTCATCTTGGAGAGATAAGGTGCTTTATTTGCTTTTAAAGCAGATTTAGCCTATTTTTAGAGGTTTTTCAGTATGAACATGGAAATAGGGTGTTTTTTCTACTTTTATGCAAACCTTTGAGACAGTTTGTAACCTTCTTCCTTGAGATTTTCTGGTGAGCTCGGATTAGGGTTTCTAGGATATTATATTTTGAAGAAACTTAGTTTTTCTTCTCTTCTCTTCTTCAGTCCAGATTACAGTTTCTTGCTCCCAGCCTTTTGAGCTTGTAAACTCAGTTGTACTCAATTCAGACAGGAACACTCTTTCAGTTTTAATAAAGCAACATAATTCTCCTTCTCATTTTTGTCTCATTTTTGTCTCATTTTTATAATAGCAATTTGATGTCCTTGTGGTTCAAATCAGAATCCTTTTATGTCTTGTTGTAAGTTATGTTTCAGAATTGCATAGTTTCAGGTTGTTTGTTGTATTTCATTTAGGAATCTTCATGCAAAATACTGATGGAAGTATGTGCCAGTGAGATTGTGAGATTTATTGTGATAGGAAAGTTGTTGTGGGTGTTAGTGTTTGAATCTCATAACTTCTAGTGAAATACTAGTTAGATTTAAGTTTTAATTTTAGTTCATCCTTCTAACTCTTTCCCTTAGAAAAATACTTAGAATAGGATCAATCATTCAGAGAACCAGCTCACTCTAGAGATTCCTTCTTCGTTCAGATCACCCACATCTGAAGAATGTTTCCATGTTTCATTAGATTGTTGAATCTTGTATTCAGTAGGGTGCAAATCTAATTGATAACAATTTTTGGCACGCCCGGCGGGACCCTGAAAGCTATTTCAGAGAAATTTTAGTATTTTAAATTTATTGTTTGGTGTATGCAATAGATTTTCCAACCTTTTGGAGGCTCATTTGAATATACCTGGCGACTCTGATTATGACTTTTGTATGCTAGAGTAGCCTGTGCATGAGAAAGATACAGACAAGATCAAGTTTTGTACCCTTCAAATATCGAGAGTTGTCCCCATCACGAAGAAGAGGCAGAACAGCAAGGAGGCTCTTTGAGACACCTACAAGATCGAAGTCAACACCTATTTTTAGTTCCTTAGTTTTATCACCAGGAGTATCGGTTTTGATATCACAAGCACCGCCAATGGCAGCACCAAGGTGGCACTCGTTCGCACCTTTCAATGGAGGAAGTCCATTAAACATCGTTCAACACGATGACATCCCAGTTGCAGCCCTTAGAAGTCTGCCATATTTCACCGGGGAGGACCTCACTACACCAGTCGAGCATATTTGTGACATAGCCACCTTATGCTCGGTTCACAACATCATGCAAGATAACGTCACTTTAAGGCTGTTGTCTGCGTCACTCAAAGGAAAGGAATTACAATGGTTCAGAGGTCTTGCAACCAACTCAATCATGACATGGGATGTGTTAGGTAACAATTTATATCAACATTTTGCTGATAAATCTGATAATTTGTCCTTGTTAGAATAGTTCAGCACCATTCAGAGGGCGCCACACGAGCACTTGGCCGATTTCAATTACCAATTTCAAAGAACCTAGGACAGGATTCCTGCAACGATAAAACCTTTACCAGCACATTCTTTTCTATTTTGCTTAAAAGCTTTGAATAGTACGATTCTAGTCATGACTCGGTCTATGGGTGGACATACACTCCCCAACGCTTATGACATAGCCATTAGAGTTGTGAACTGTCTCATCCAAGCTGGAGACTTAACTCCTACACCCCCCATGCCTTTGTTTCCATAAATACAACCACCTACCCCTACTATTGTACCCCCCTTAGTTGATGTCCCGCCTGTTGCAGCGATAGGATACCATAACGCAGCCCAAGAAATCGTTGTCCCAGCCCCAAATGAGGAGATAAAAGAGATTAAAAGCATATTAAACACCTTTGGAAATGATCTCATGACCATTAAAAAGCATGTTGTCCAAGAACATAAACCTTATCAAGCCCCTTATTAGCAAAACCAGCCAAATAGGCCTTCTTTTCAGAATGATTAGCAAGCCCAAAGAAGGAATTTTAATCTTAGGCCATTCCAGCCATACAATATGAACGCAGCCAGTTCATCAAAGGAACTTGTGCCCAATAATAATGTTTCCCAGGATTGCGATTGGTGTTATTCATGTAATCAGCCCCATAACCAATCAGCGTGCGCTAATGGAATGAGAAATCAGGCTTTAATGGTTCAAAATAACTATGTTGGTTCAGAAAATGTTGCAGATCATAATCAAGAATAGCAAGATAACATGGAAGTTGCCTTGCCGAACTGGCAGAGCTCTAAATTTTGTGGCATGAATGGTCAAGATCAGCAAAATTCACCTATTTCGGCTAATACCAGGTCAAAAAAGAGAGCTATGGATCTGGGACAGCAAGCTGGAAATTCACAGCAGCAGCCTACAAATAGTAAGCAGCCCATTTCATCAAATGTTAACGTTGTCGCGCAGCCTAAAATGCAGATTCTACAAAGAGGCCAAGAGATACCTAGCAAGGAGCAGTCAAGAACACATTTGTGGCCTTTGCAAAGGCAAAATGATGTTGTTGTCACAAAAAATAGCAGAAGGTAAATTCTTCATCATTTAATATAGTTGAGCATCTCAAGAAAACCACTGTCAGTATGTAGGTATTATATGCTTTGCACCTTCCAGGGCAGAAAGGTTTACTGCAGGAAGCTTTAACTGAGTTGTCTATTTCTGAAAACGCTAATCAAGGAGTTGCAAAGGTCATGCTTGCTAATGATCTAGAGGATAGAAATGAATAAAAAACTAAAGAGGTAAAGCCTCCCCCGTTCTACTTAAGTCTGATTATCGGCGATAAAATCATTCATAATTGTATGGTTGATTCTGGTGCCAGTAGTTCAGTCATGCCTAAAATTTTAGCTAATAAGTTAGGTCTTGTTTATGAACCTAATCCTCAAAAAGGCGTAGTGCAATTAGATGGGTCTGTTGTTAAAACTGTTGGTATTATCAAAAATTTAGCTCTTACTTTGCATGCATCCCCAAGTTTTTCTATTCATCAAGATATACATGTCATTGACTTACCGCCACACTTTTCCATTTGTCTCTTAAGGGATTTTACAGCCAAGTTGGGTGGGTTTCTATCTTCTGATTGGTCTCATTTGTTTTTTAGAACAAGGTATGGTAAGAAAGTGACCATAAAGTCTAAGCCTCTCGCCAAAGACCATATCAAACCATATTCACCAAATCCTATAAACGCTAACCTCTACGCCACCTCTGCACTAGAGGAGAAAACCATGACCTCAGAATGCAGCACCCATATAGACAATATCAATCTAGATGAATGGGCAACTGAAGATCATGTGTTTGATCCTTTGCAGCACACAAATGAGATAGTATTAAGAGTCTATATGATTCAAGAACCTGATTCTGATATGCCTAATCTTTGTAAAGAGAAGGAACAGTTTGCAGAAATAGGAAATGAGCTTTGGAAGCTTTATTTTGATGGTTTGAGAAGCAGTATTGGTGCTGGAGGTGGGGTTATGTCGATATCACCCGAAGGAGGTAAATACTTTTCAGCCTGCATATTTACTTTCAGCTATTCGAATAATACAGTTGAGTATGAAGCATTGGTGCATGGCCTCGAATGGGCCCACAAAAGAGGTATTAAATGCTTGCAAGTTTATGGTGATTCAGAACTAATTGTAAATCAGATCAGAAATTTAAATGCTGCCAAGAATGATTTTCTTAAGAAATATAAGCATCGTGTGTGGGATCTAATGGAAGATTTTGATGCTTTTAATATTGTTTTGATTCCTAGAAACGAAAATAAGCATGTTGATAGGCTCACTACCATAGGAGCCCAGTTTGACATTCCCAATGAAATTCATAAAATAGACGCACGAAAAATACGTAAAAATAGTGGTCAGACCCTCCGTGCCTGACAATAATGTGAGCTGGAAAGTTTGTGACAGCGATGAGAAAATTGTAAATTTCTTGATTGTTGAAGCTGATTTTGCATATGGAAACTAGCAAAAATGGCAGCAACAATATGATGATCAGATTGTGCAATTGAAGACCAATAAGCTGCCAAAAGGATTGGTGACCTTGGAATCTATGTTCAACTCAGATGACCAAGCACGGAAAGACAAGTGCAGCCTGACTATTAAAGAGGAACATTACACAGCCATTGAAATTTTCAAAGGCAAGCTTCTCAAGTTGGGAAAGGTATGTAGTAAAAAGGAACAGCAAGCATTTATTCTGTTATGTCAGAAATTTAGTGATGTGTTTGCTTGGGAGTACAAGGATTTGAGAGGTTTTAACCCAGAACTAGCCCAACATACTATTGAGTTAGAACCTGGCGCAAAACCAATAAGACAGAAATAGAGACCTCTTAACCCCAAACTAGAACACCTTATGAAGGTTGAACTAAATAAACTAGTTGAGAGTGGTATTATTTTTCCTTTCAAATACACCTCTTGGGTGTCAAATTTAGTGCCAGTTAGGAAGAAAAGTGGGGAAATCAGATTATGTGTCGACTTCTGAGATTAAATAAAGCATCATTGAAGGATCACTACCCACTCCCTTCCATGGAGCAAATTCTGCAAGTAGTTTCTGGTTCCGACAGATTTTCTTTGCTAGATGGTTACTTAGGTTACAACCAGATTTTGGTAAAGCAGGAGGATCAGTTCAAGATAGCATTTACCACCAAGTGGGGCACGATGGCCTACAAGAAGATGCCTTTTAGATTATCCAACGCTGGAGAAACATTTCAGCATGTGATGGATATGGCCTTTCATAGCCTTATGAACAAGTTTGTTCTGGTATACTTAGATGATATTACTATTTTTTCCAAAAATGCTAACGAACACCTTGATCATTTGGAGCAGATTTTTCAGAGATGCAGAGAGTTTTGGGTGTCTCTCAATCTGAAGAAGTGTATATTTTTAGTGCATGAAGGCAAACTGCTCTGACACATTGTTTCAAAGCAAGGTATTTCTATAGACCTTGAAAGAGTCTCTACAATTCTTGAATTTCCATTACCAGCTCACAAGAAAGGCTTGCAAAGCTTTCTTGGAAGAATAAATTTCGTGTGGAGGTTCATACCAAATATTGCAACTTTGTTGCAACCTCTCACTTCTATGCTTAAAAAGAATATGCCATTCAATTGGATCAAGGAAGGTAAGAGGAGCTTTGAGCAGATTAAGGAAGCCCTCATAGCTGCTCCTACTCTCATTAATCCAAATTTTGACAAGGACTTCATCCTGTATGCCTTTGGAGCAGTAGATACAGTTTCAGCTATGTTATGCCAACAAAATGATGAAGGCTTGGAGCAGCCTGTAGCATTTTTCAGCCAAGTATTGCATGATTACAAGGTAAAATATTATTTTGTCGAGAAGCATGTTTTTGCTATTGTGAGAAGTTTAAAGAAGTTCAAGCATATGCTGTCCAACACCAAGATTCATTTGTTGGTTGTTCATTCAACTGTTAAGGATTTCTTACTTAACAAAGATATAAATGATAAGCGTGTTGGTTGGATTACCAAAGTAATGGAATTTGACGTTGATATAAAGGTAACCAAGCTCATTAGAGGAAAAGGTTTGTGTGAACAGATTGTTGGAAATGAAGACAACAACTTAAAAGAAGCTGCAAATATAGATACAGTGCTAAATAATGATGTTGCAGATGTTGTTCCAGCGTCTCCTAATACTTGGTTGCAGCAAATGATGCATTATTTGCAAACTGGTGAGTGCCCTGAAGGCTTAGACAGAGCAAAAAGAAGGTATTACAGATTACAAGCTATTCCTTATGCAATCATTGATGGCATTCTTTATAGGAGAGATTTCCAAGGTATTCTATTGCGTTGTATTCAGCCTGATCAAATTGACAAGCTTTTAGCAGAGTTTCATGATGGACCTTTAGGAGGTCACTTTGTCGCAAGAACAACAGCCCTAAAAATTATGCGGGCTGGTTATTACTAGCCAGATCTGTTCAAAGATGTTATTGCTTGGGTCAGAAAATGTGAGAAATGTGCTTTATTTTCTGGAAAACAGAGGCTTGTAGCGCTACCCCTGCATTTGATTCAGGTAGAGCAGCCCTTTGCTAAGTGGGGATTAGATTTTATTGGTCCTATCAATCCGCCTTCAAGCACGGGTCATAAGTGGATACTTACTGCCACGGATTATTTTACTAAGTGGACCGAAGCAGTTGCTTTGAAAGAAACAAACGAGACTTCAGTGCTTACCTTCTATCAAGATTTGGTGTCCTAGATTCAATCATTTCTGACAATGGTTTGGATTTTATTGGTTTGAGGATTTTTGATTGGTCAGTCAGAAATAATATTTATTTGAACACATCTAATTATTATCTGCAGGGCAATGGCCAGGCGGAATCTACAAATAAGAATCTGATTTGGATAATCAAGAAGACTGTTGAGGATAACCAATTGACATGGCATGAAAAGCTAAAGTTAGCCCTTTGGGATGATAGGATAACTCCTAAAAGGGCTACCGGTTGTTCTCCCTTTGTTCTAACTTATGGTAAGGAGGCTAAGTTACCTGTTTCTATTGAGTTGTCGACTTTAAGTTATGTTAAAGAACTAGAATTGTTGATGGAACAACCTCTTGAGGTGAGATTGGCACAGCTGGTAGAGCTCGAATAAACCAGAAAAGAAGCTCTAAGGCAGTTGGAGATACATCAGGTTCAGATGAAAAGTTCTTTTGATAAAAGGGCCAAACCACGTGAGTTCATTGTTGGAGATCTGGTTTTCAAATGGAATGAATTTAAAAGCAGACCTGGACGACATTCCAAATTCGATGCAATTTGGGACGGACCTTATGTGATCACGGAGTGCAAGGAACACAAAGCGTTCCAACTTTCTAAGTTGACTGGAGAGGTGTTGTATATCCCAGTTAATGGGATCCACCTCAAGCATTGCCTCTGAGATAAGTTCTACCTTGTAGATAAGTAGAGTAGTATTGCAAATAAGTGTGTTCTGCACATTTACTTTCAGTATTTTTTGTTTTCCCTAAGCATTGTTGCACATGTTATGTTGGCCATCAGGGCCTATTAGTTTGCTTTTAGTTCAGTTTTGTTTTCTTTTCCTATTGTTTGGAGTGTTGTTGTTCAAGTTTTTGAGTTTCATGAGGGGGCATATTTGACTCCGCGCCTAATGGAGTGTTTTAAGGCAATTGATCTATGCTTAGCAGGCAAGCATTTAGCGGAAATCACCAAAATGTTACCAATTTTTTCGCTACAGCTCAATTGGTGGAGCTAGATTTAATACTGTTATATTTAAAAGTGGAAAATATAATTATTTCTACATATGCTAGGTGCTTATTGCATCTTGTTTATCATTATTTATAAGTGGCAGTTATGTTTTGAAAAGAGGAATCAAAATTTCATAAGTGCTATTCAATATTTCAGAATCAAATGGAGTACAAAATTGAGCATACAATAATAAAGCATTTCAGATTGCTTTTATTTATTTCATGAAATAATTCATATTTACAGAGCTTCATTTGATTGTGAGAATCCAAATGATAATACAACATTGCATTGAGATGCATTTTCTTTTAGAAGTGAAAATCATAAGATTGAAATCGAATATCCACACAAGCCGTGGATGTAACTGTTACAGTGCATCACTAGTATCACACTACATTATGGAAGATGCATTAAAAGAAGAAATCACATAAGTAACAAAATAATCATCATTGTCTGATTGGTTGATGGTCGATGTTGAAGTGGTGCACCTTTTGTCTTCTCCAAGCTTCGTTGACCTGTAGGAAGGAAGAGAGGGATGTCAAAGGCTCCGACTATGAAGATACCTATATGAACCATCAACAATAATGCAGTCTGCTACCAATCATACACTGAAACAATCAAGTGAAGTGCAGAGACATAAGCTGAAGGATAAACATCAACATGATCATATATTGTTTTTTATGCTAACATTGTTTGCTTCTTTGTGCAGGTATAGGGAAAATCGCGAAGCTGATTATCATTTGAAGACTAAGCATGTGGAGGAAAACAGGCTCCCACAAGGGTAGAGCTCGGCATGCTGCCCTTATTCATTACAACTGGGCTGAGATAGAAATTGTGATCATCATATTCATCAAGAAAGGAAATGATATACAACTGAAAGAGTTAAGTAGAGTAATCCGTCAAGCCATTAAACCAACTGTGCATTCATAACAATCATGTAAATGCTTTCTGAAAGCTACAGGTGAACAGCGGGTTTAATCCGCTCAATCAATTTAACTGAGCACATTCATTTCAAGCATTTTTGTATGGTTTATGTTCTTTTTCCACAGTAATATTTGTTCATCATGTTCATAATGTCATGCAAGGTTCAGATCAACAATGTTCTTTCTCACAATCAAGGATAGTGAACAGGCATACATAATGCCTTAACGAAGAGAGTTGTTTTAGATTTTTTTTAATCTCAGAAGAGAGCAGATTCACGGAACAGTTTATTGAATGGTGCATGAAGAGTGCCAGATAAAAGCAGTGACAGCATCTAATCAATACATAAACAGTTTAGTCATCCATTAAGTGGTGAAGCAATCAATCTTGTGTTTTAGAATACAGTGTTCAAGTCGGTTAGATGTAATCTTTTGGATAACAGTGAAATGAAATAGTCCAAGGTACACTTGTTTTAAAGTTTTGTTTCATCATTTATCATGTGTTTCAAATGGTGATACAGCAAGTAGAAAGTCATTTCAGAATGAGCAGAGTTTATAAAGTAAAATTCTAATGAGGATTTGAAGTGAATCCATGAAGAGCATAATTGTGAATGCATAGGAGACCAAGGTAAACAACTCATCTACAGACTCAGTCAAAAGCATTTTGTGTGCAAGGAAGAAATACAAATGAAGTTGATAATCGAAAATATAAACAAAAGATACATTTTCAGATCTCATGATCTTGTGGAGGGTGTTCAACAGTAGTGCATTTAGAGGTACTTTTTCTTCACAAAGAGACAAATATAGAAATATGGAAATGACTCTACAAAGTGTAATCAAAGTGCAGATATAAGAAGGTTTATGGAAAACATTCAGCTTTATCATATTATGGTGTACCTGTGTTAAGGAATAGCACTGATTTCTCTAAGTTTCCAAATGCCCATATATTGAAATTGGGAGTTTCTGAATGTAACAGAATGCCATGAAAGGAATTTTGAGTCAAATGCAGCCTTCTTCCAGAATATTGAGTACCCATGATTGTTTTTGCATTAGTACAGAAATAGGTGAATTCGAGTTCATATTTTGAGTTATAAATGTCTTATTTTTAGAGCAGCCATCTTGGGGTTTTGAATTCAAAAGAAGACAGTTCAATTTCCAGCCTTACCATATGGAGTTTTCAACAGTGATACAAAAGGAATATATTTTCTTCAAATAACAAATACCCATATGCTGAAAATTGAAGAATTTGAATGCTAAAAGGAGCCCAGTTTTACATAGATATCAAATTACATATTTTGTTTATTCTTCATACACCCACATTGGGGTTTGAGTTTAAGGACAGATTTAGTGCCATTTCCAAGTTACTCGTGTGGAGACTTCTACAAATAAACAAAATAGATGCTTTCTATTATTTCTAGAATACCCATGATAGGGTTTGAACTAAAATGCAGATTTCTCATATACCCACGTGGGGCTTTCTACAGGAACAACAAAATGAACAGTATTTCTTCAAAGTAACGAACACCCACATTGGGGTTTTGATTTAAAAGACAATATTTTCCAATTCTTGAGTTACCCATATTAGGGTTTTATAAGAAAATGCAAAAGAAGGAAGAGAATCGACATGGGTCAAGCTCCATGGAATTTAAACACAGATTTATTCAAAGTATCAATTACCATATGAGGGTTTTAAGCAAAGTGCAGATTTTTGGTCATTTCCAGCTTACCCATGATTAGGTTTTTCAACAGAGATATAGAAATGGATGAATTTTTCTATAACATCATTTACCCATGTGGGTTTCTTGTCAAAACATAGAAAATTGCATGTGCTCTAATGGATCGAGCTCTAGTTCTGGAGAATGTCGAATTAACATTTATTTTCTTCAAATACATTATGCCCATATGAGGATGGTTCCAGAGATACCACAAATTGTGATGTGATCATGGGTCAATGCTCTAGAAAATAACAAGAAAACCCATTGTGTGCAGGAGTGGCCGTGGCCTAGAGAGAGCTTTCTACTCTAAGAAAAGTCTATCATTTCATAGAAGGAGATGGGCCATTATAGTTTTCAATCAGATCTAAAATACTTGAAACAAATGACAGTCAAAATACAGAGAAATCTCTACAGAAATTCATATTTGAGCTCACACATAGTGCGGCCTGTAGATGGCCTTTAAATTTATGTATGGAAACAATGTCTTGTTGGAGTATATGAAGCTTTTTAGCTTATTTTTGCAAAAAGACAAAGAAATATAGAAGAGCAAACCTTACCATGCACACTATTGAAGCTAAGCAGCTGCGGTCAGAGCTAGTAGAACTTTCAAAACCCAAACAAAATGCCCAGGTCGAGCTTATGTATGGCGGCCAAATTGCGTGGTATCAACAGAGAGACACAGGAAGTGAAAGCACATCAAAAGTTATGGTTATGTCGTGGCTTCAAGGCCAAGAAACGGCTTTAAAAACAAACAAAAAAGTTCCAGAGAGTTCACAAGAACCTCATGAGATATTCTTACGTTCAGAGGCTAAGTATGGTGAAGCACGAAGATTCGAATGGAGGCTCAGAGCTGAAACCCTATCCTCTCTCATGGCGGCGTGTTTTCTCAAGCGGAGCAACTTTTTTTCAAAGAGATCATTGCAAAATGAAATGATTTTAGGGTTTGACTTGTTTTGTCCCTTGCCCTAATTCGAGTTAGGTTGAATATTATGGGTATCTTTAATGATTATGTTTGACAATACAATGGTGGAGAAACTCGAACTTAGGAATTCTTTGCAAAATATCAAAAAATTTGAAGCTTAATATTTGGAAGGGTCGAATTCTAACATGCCTAGGTCAAGCCTTGTGGAATGATGGTGTTATTTTCTTAAGACCTAAGGTTTCTTTGTTAAATTTTTAGCAATGTAAGGGGTTGTGAACTTAGGGAAAATTTATGATTAATGGTGCCTTGGTGAGGAGTGGATAAGTGAAGATATATTTGATTTGAATTGATTTTGTGAGAAATCAATAAAGATTGCAAAATAATCTCATATATGCCTTGGCTTTTGTTTTTTAATTGATTTTGAAGAAATCAATTAAGCTATTGAGAGGATAATATGTATTATATTTTATGATTTTTGAGGAAAATTAAAATTTATTATAATGGGGAAATAAGATAGTTGTTTTTTGCAAAAGATTTCCCTAAATCTTTAATTGCAAAAATAAAACAATTGTAAAATCTGCAAACCTTGTAAAGCAGAAGCATAAAGCAATACTTTATAAATTGTTTTATGTTTTCTTGCTATTTTTAGCAGATTGATGTTGACTTTTTTCCTTGGGTCGGATTTGAGTTTCATCTTGGAGAGATAAGGTGCTTTATTTTCTTTTAAAGCAGATTTAGCCTATTTTTAGAGGCTTTTCAGTATGAACATGGAAATAGGGTGTTTTTTCTGCTTTTATGCAGACCTTTGAGATAGTTTGTAACCTTCTTCCTTGAGATTTTCTGGTGAGCTCGGATTGCTCGGATTAGGGTTTCTAGGATATTATATTTTGAAGAAACTTAGTTTTTCTTCTCTTCTCTTCTTTAGTCCAGATTATAGTTTCTTGCTCCCAGCCTTTTGAGCTTGTAAACTCAGTTGTACTTAGTTCAGACAGGAACACTCTTTCAATTTTAATAAAGCAGCAGAATTCTCCTTCTCATTTTTGTCTCATTTTTATAATAGCAATTTGATGTCCTTGTGGTTCAAATTAGAATCCTTTTATGTCTTGTTGTTGTAAGTTGTGTTTCAGAATTGCATAGTTTCAGGTTGTTTGTTGTATTTCATTTAGGAATCTTCATGCAAAATACTTATGGAAGTATGTGCCAGTGAGATTGTGAGATTTATTGTGATAGGAAAGCTGTTGTGGGTGTCAATGTTTGAATCTCATAACTTCTAGTGAAATACTAGTTAGATTTAAGTTTTAATTTCAGTTTGTCCTTCTAACTCTTTCCCTCAGAAAAATACTTAGAATAGGATCAATCATTCAGAGAACCAGCTCACTCTGGAGATTCCTTCTTCATTCAGATCACCCACATCTGAAGAAGGTTTCCATGTTTCATTAGATTTTTGAATCCTGTATTCAGTAGGGTGCAAATCTAATTGATAACAATTTTTGGCACACCCGGTGGGACCCTGAAAGCTATTTCAGAGAAATTTCAATATTTTTAATTTATTGTTTGGTGTATGCAGCAGATTTTCTAGCCTTTTGGAGGCTCATTTCAATATACCTAGCGACTTCAATTCTGACTTTTGCATGCTAGTGCAGCTTGCGCATGAGAATGATACAGACAAGATCAAGTTCTACACCCTTCAAATATCAAGAGTTGTCCCCATCACGAAGAAGAGGAAGAACAGCAAGGAGGCTCTTTGAGACACCTGCAAGATCGAAGTCAATACCAGGAGTATCGGTTCCAATATCACAAGCACCGCCAATGGTAGCACCAAGGCAGCACCCGTTTGCACCTTTCCATGGAGGTAGTCCATTAAACATCATTCAACACGATGACATCCCAGTTGCATCCCTTAGAAGTCTGCCATATTTCACTAGGGAGGACCTCACTACACTGGTTGAGCATATTTGTGACATAGCCACCTTATGCTTGATTCACAACATCACGCAAGAGAACGTCGCTTTAAGGCTGTTGGTTGCGTCACTCAAAGGCAAGGCATTACAATGGTTCAAAGGTCTTGCAGCCAACTCAATCGTGACATGGGATGCGTTAGGTAACAATTTATATCAACATTTTGCTAATAAATTTGATAATATGTCCTTGTTAGAACAGTTGAGCACCATTCAGAGGGCGCCACACGAGCACTTGGCCGATTTCAACTACCGATTTTAGAGAACCTAGGACAGGATTCCTGCAACGGAAAAACCTTTACCAGCACATGCTTTTCTGTTTTACTTAAAAGCTTTGAATAGTAAGATTTCAGTCATGACTCAGTCTATGGGTGGACATACACTCCCCAACGCTTATGACATAGCCATTAGAGCTGAGAACTATCTCATCCAAGCTGGATACATAACTCCTAGACCCCCCATGCCTTTGTTTCTAGAAATACAACCACCTACCCCTACCGTTGTATCCCCCTTAGTTGTTGTCCTACCTATTCTAGCAATAGGATACCATAACGCAGCCCAAGAAATCGCTTCCCTAGCCCCAAATCAGGAGATGCAAGAGATTAAAAGCATATTAGAGACCTTTGGAAATGATCTTGTGACCATTAAAAATCGTGTTGGCCAAGAACATAAACCTTATCAAGCCCCTTATCAACAAAACCAGCCAAATATGTATGCTTTTCAGAATGATTACCAAGCCCAAAGAAGGAATTTTAATCCTAGGCCATTCCAGCCATACAATCCGAATGTAGCCAGTTCATCAAAGGAACTTGTGCCCCAAAATAATGTTGCCCAGGATTGCAATTGGTGTTATCCGTGTAATCAACACCATAACCAATCAGTGTGCAGTAATGGAATGAGAAATCAGGCTTAATGGTTCAAAATAATTATGTTGGTTCAAAAAATGTTGCAGATCATAATCAAGAACAGCAAGATAACGTGGAAGTTGCCTTGCCGAATTGGAAGAGCTCTGAATTTTGTGGCATGAATGGTCAAGATCAGCAAAATTCACCTATTTCGGCTAATAGCAGTTCAAAAAAGAGAGCTATGGATTCGGGACAGCAAGCTGGAGATTCACAGCAACAGCCTACAAATAGTAAGCAGCCTGTTTCATCAAATGTTAACGTTGTCACGCAGCCTAAAATGCAAATTCTGCAAAGAGGCCAAGAGATACCTAGCAAGGAGCAGTCAAGAACGCATCTGCAGCCTTTGCAGAGGCAAAACGATGTTGTTGTCACAAAAAACTAGCAGAAGGTAAATTCTTCATCATTTAATATTGTTGAGCATCTCAAGAAAACCATTGTCAGTATGTCGGTATTATATGCTTTACACCTTCCAGGGCAGAAAGGTTTACTGTAGGAAGCTTTAGCTGAGTTGTCTATTTCTGACAATGCCAATCAAGGAGTTGCAAAGGTTGTGCTTGCTAATGATCTAGAGGACAGAAATGAATAGAAAAAAAAGAGGTAAAGCCTCCCCTGTTCTACTTAAGTCTGATTATCGGTGATAAAATCGTTCATAATTGTATGGTTGATTCTAGTGCCAGTAGTTCAGTCATGCCTAAAATTTTAGCCAATAAGTTAGGTCTTGTTTATGAACCTAATCCTCAAAAAGGCGTAGTGCAATTAGATGGGTCTGCTATTAAAACTATTGGTATTATCAAAAATTTAGCTCTTACTTTGCACACATCCCCGAGTTTTTCTATTCATCAGGATATACATGTCATTGACTTACCGCCGCACTTTTCCATTTGTCTCTCGAGGGATTTTACAACCAAGTTGGGTGGGTTTCTATCTTCTGATTGGTCTCATTTGTTTTTTAGAACAAGGTATGGTAAGAAAGTGACCATAAAGTCTGAGCCTCTCGCCAAAGACCATATCAAACCATATTCACCAAATCCTATAAACGCTAACCTCTACACCACCTCTACACTGGAGGAGCAAACCATGACCTCAAACTACAGTACCCATATAGACAATATCAATCTAGATGAATGGGCAACCGAAGATCACGTGCTTGATCCTTTCAGCATACAAATGAGATAGTATTAGGAGTCTGTATGATTCGAGAACCTAATTCTGATATGCCTAATCTTTGTAAAGAGGAGGAATAGTCTGCAGAAATAGGAATGAGCTTTGGAAGCTTTATTTCGATGGTTCAAGAAGCAATATTGATGCTGGAGGTGGGACTATGTCGATATCACCCGAAGGAGGTAAATACTTTTCAGCCTGCATATTTGCTTTCAGTTGTTCGAATAATACAGCTGAGTATGAAGCTTTGGTGCATGGCCTCGAATGGGCCCGCAAAAGAAGTATTAAATGCTTGCAAGTTTATGGTGATTCAGAACTAATTGTAAATCAGATCAGAAATTTAAATGCTGCCAAGAATGATTTGCTTAAGAAATATAAGCATCGTGTGTGGGATCTAATGGAAGATTTTGGTGCTTTTAATATTGTTTTGATTCCTAGAAATGAAAATAAGCATGCTGATAGGCTCACTGCCATAGGAGCCCAGTTTGAAATTCTCAATGAAATTCATAAAGTAGAGGCACAAAAATATGTAAAAATAGTGGTCAGACCCTTCGTGCCTGACAATAGTGTGAGCTGGCAGGTTTTTGACAGCAATGAGCAAATTGTAAATTTCTTGATTGTTGAAGCTGAGTTTGTAGATGGAAACTAGCAAAAATGGCAGCAGCAATATGATGACCAGATTGTGCAGTTAAAAACCAACAAGCTGCCAAAAGGATTGGTGACCTTGGAATCTATGTTCAACTCAAATGACCAAGCATGGAAAGACAAGTGCAGCCTGACTGTTAAAGAGGAACATTACGCAGCCATTGAAATTTTCAAAGGCAAGCTTCTCAAGCTGGGAAAGGTATGTAGTAAAGAGGAACAACAAGCATTTATTATGTTATGTCAAAAATTTAGTGATGTCAATGTAATTAGATTTCCACAATCCATATGAATTTGAATCTATTGCTTCTGGATTTGATTGTGTGGACTCTTTTTTCATCACAATCAAAAAGAGTCCACACAATCAAATCCAAAAGCAATAGATTCAAATTTAGTGATGTGTTTGCTTGGGAGTACAAGGATTTGAGAGGTTTTAACAAATGATGAAAGAGAGTACTCAACATGACCCCAAAATATAACATTAATCACAAATATATAATTAATAACCCTATATAGAAGAGAAAGAGTGAGACTATAGATTCCCCCTCATAATGAAGTAACTCTTATTACAATGGTGTATGCTTGAAGAAAAAAATAATCAGATACCTACAAACAAAATTAATCCCCTTGGGAAGAAAATTACATTGGTGATTGTAGAATCCATTCCCATATAGTAGATGAATATGGAATCTAAATCCAAATATGTTCTTTTGAATATAACTCTAGTATCCCTATGCTAGAAAAAGATGGCTCCTCCAAAATATAAAATGAATTTCCAATCATAGAAGTGGAACCAGGAGAGGGTGTTATCTAAACTTGATTTGGAAACACATAAGATGTGATGACATCATTGTCGTCTAAGAGGTAATTTAAATCCTCCAATGTTTCCTCGAGATAGGCAATGTGATAATTCACAAACAAGGGTGATATGTTTGATAGAAAAGAGTCCCAATGAGGTGCATCTATAAAACAATGAATGTCCAATCGCACTAAATCAATAGTATTCATGCACTTTTCAAGAGAAATAAGTGATGACAGAGTAGAGACCTCAATGCATGTCATTAGAAGAAATTGTTCATCATTGAATGAAATTGTATCCACACAAGATGTCTAAGTGTGAATATTGAATGTTTTTACAAATGTTGGGTTTGAAGGATATGGAAAATTAGTGTCATTGGCAATGAAAATTTGTCTCAAATGATGATGTCCATAAATAAGTTTCAAACCATCATGTTCATTAGTATGTATTCATCTATTATATGTTATTTCTTCTCATGTAATAATCATATTTACTTTTTCATTGATTTGGATACATAATAATAGTTAAAATAAATATGGTATAGATAAAATAAAGTGAAGCCCACCTAAAAAGAGAGCTTATTTAGGTGTCAGTGCATCTAAATTATCAACCATAATGTGTAGAATCCACATATTGAATAAAAGATACTAGGGGCTAAATATGGAAAAGTGCATGGATGGATAAAAAGAGCTCTTTAATGCCTTTTCAATGACACAAGAATCATGGAAATTTGATATAATGGGTAGAATTTATGAGCTCAAAATCAAAAAGGTGATATAGACTTTAATTAGCAAAATTTGCCTCTTGTAAAAAATATAGAAAAATAACCTATACCACTATGAAGTTCTTGGAACTAGATTTTGAATGACTATAAGAAGTCAAAGATATATCACTCTAGCAAAAAATTATGCACCCCCCAAAAAATAGCTCTTTTGGCAAACAAAAATGGAGCCATTGCCACTAACCTAGCAATGTTTTCCACCTAAAGCAATGCTTAGGTGGTGGATCTAGGTGGAGCTATCTTGTTTTGGGTAAAGGAGGTGGATTGGTGTGCCCACACCTATTGGTGGAAATTAAAGCTTGATAGTCACTCATAGAGTGATGAAGAGGTAGCAAAGGCTCCCACATACTACCCACTATGAATAAGCCTTGTAGGTGACTAGGTGCTCTACCAAAAAATAATTGTAAAGTTTTAAAAAATAATTTAAAATTAAAAAATAGTACCAAAAATAGGAGGTGATGACATCCAAAACTGATGATGTGGAGATTGTATGTAAAGATGAACATTGATAGTAGAATATTTTTTAGAGTTGCAACATGATCGCAAGACATCATATGATATAGATTAGTACATATGTACAAATTCTATATAACTGTATAGAATATTTTTCTACCAAATTATTAAAAATTTAAAAATGGAAAATATTTTGACTCCAAAATATAGAATTCTTATATAAAAATATAGGTTTTAATGCCTTTTAGACTCAATGGAGAAGTCTATTTTTTTCCAAAAGTGAACCCAGAAAAATATCCTACCTGAATCACTTCTACGTTTGAGAAGGGTCCTTGAGATCTAAAGCTCTAATACCATGTAAGATTCACACAATGGACTCAAGCTATCAAGATCACCTCCAAAATTAGAAATATCCTTCCACAAGGGAGTAGAAAGAAATGAATTTCTTGAGTTAACAAGTGTTCCATTATTGAAGGGGTAGTCAGTCATTATGTTCAACTTTCCTACCTTCACCTCATTTTCTATACAAGCAAGGTTACTTTGTACATACAAATCAACTCTTTTATCAATTATTTGATAATATGATGCAAGGGCATCACATTTTTTAAACCTTTTTTAATCTTCTCTTCATTCACCACCGTGAATGTTCGAGTCATTTTAAAATTTGAATTTTATTGGCCATTAGAGCTAGAACAACTAATTGTGGCTCATTTAATGAGCAACAACAAGTGGGAGTGGAGAAGATCCAATCTGAGCAGGAACTTTGAACACCCAAATAAGTAGTTAGGAATTTATTATGGGGTTTTGAGCACTAGACAACATTTTAGGAAAGATTTTGTGGAAGAAGCTTCCATATTTTGGGGGGGTTTTGGAAAAGAGGAAAAGAACAAAGAAAAGAGAAAAACAAAAGGTAGAGGACAAAAAGAAGATAAAGAGGGGTCAAAATAGTAGTAAGTAGAGAATAACAAAAGAGACAGAGGGAATAGAAGAGAGATCAGTTGAAGCAGAAGCAACAAAGGACAATAGTAGACACGTAGAAAATAAAGAGGAAGGAAGAGGAATAATAGAGGGAACTTTGTTTTTCAAACACTTGTGTAACTGCATGTAACAAAGTGTAAAAAAGATATTTTAAATATAATATAATATTATTCTCTTCATAGCTATTGTCTTCTATATGGTTTTTTATGATTAGTATTTGTAATGAGTTTGTTGTTCTAAAAGTGTGGACTTTCACTTGCAAGTTTAAAGTATTTTACAATTCTGAAATTGTGAACAGTCACCTACAGCCATCATTGCAACTACCCACAACAATAATCTATTTTTGACAACATAGTTATTTGTCTTGCAGTTACTTCTATGCCTCTTAAACTTTTTATTTGACCTACAACCAATGTATAGACCTCTATAGAGGTTGTGTGAAGTTTCTTACAACACAAACTCCCCTTTTCCACGTATTAGCTCTTATTTAAGTGGTTTTTAGGTTTCTGCAAGGAGGTGGGTGCCATCATAATAGTAATTAGGCTTATTGTGTGCATGTAATTTGTGGAAGTTTATTTCTATTTTTTGTTTTACGATCTTGGAAATCATAACATGGTATATGACACTATTTACACTAACACCCCCTCTTAAGTGCAACTTAGGGAGTAGTGTGTGCATGATGATGGGTCCTAGCTATGAGGCCATGTTAGGTACATTACTCCCTAAGTTTCACTTAGTGGGGTGTTGGTGTAAATAGTATCATTAGATAACTATAAACTGATGACAACTTAACTAGTTATCTAATGACACTATTTACACTAACACCCCCCTTAAGTGCAAATTAGGGAGTAATATATCTAACATGGCATCATAGTGAGGACTCATCATCATGCATACATTACTCCCTAAGTTGCACTTAAGATGGGGTGCTAGTGTAAATAGTGACATTAGATAACTAGTTAAGTTGGCATCACTTTCTAGTTTAAACTATTCACATTTTCTTAAGGTTTACTTAGACTATTCTAGTTTTTTCTCACCTTATGTGGTTGATATAAGTGTTCTCACTTTGTGAGACACCTCTTCCATGGTCACTTTCCACTCACAAGAACACTTGTCATATGAGTTAACAAGTGTTCCATTATTGAAGGGGTAGTCAAATCATTGTGTTTGACTTTCCTACTTTCACCACCTTGCCTATATAAGCAAGGTTACTTTATACATACAAATCAACTCTTTAATACTAGTAATTAGGTTTATTGTGTGCATGTAATTTGTGGAAGTTATTTCTTTTTTTTCTTTATTATCTTGGAAATCATGAAAAATGGATCCCTAAGTAAAATTGACTTAGTTTGAATAAGACCTAGGAGATAAACCAGCTAGGTAATATACCTTATTCACACCAACACACCTTTTTAAAATAGACAACCTTGTCACTTTGCTTCAAAGGAAGAGTTTTCCATTTGTATGGTCAATCAAGTGTGAAGAAGCTAGACATCGCCATTTTATTTGGGACTCAAGTATATTTTGACATAGCCTAACCTAAATGCATTTCAAAGCAAATAGTTATAATTTCTATCAAAGTGTGATTTTGAAATTAACTATATTAAAGAAAAAGAAAAATGAGTGGTTGATGCTCTTAGTTGTAGATGGCATATTTCCATGATGGTTACTATTCAATAAAAAAATTATAAGTTTTGAAATGCTCTTTGAGAGATGAATTATATGTGCAAGTTAAGAAATGTCTTTTATAAAATCTATAGGATTAATAATAAGTTGGGTATCAATTTAAGCCAAGTAGTCTTTTGAGGTACCGAGGAAGAATGTAGTTGCAAATTAAATTTCATTATGTGTGCTATATTTAGGACACCCAAGAGTAACCAAGTTAGTTGTTGATCTAAAGCCACTATAAATCTAGAAACGAATCAAGTGAGATGTAGCTAAATTTATGGATAGATATTTAGAGTGTTAATAGGTTAAGGTTGAACACATGCACCTTGTAGGATTACTCTATCCTCATGTTGTACCAAAATGGAAATGATACTTGTAACTAGCATAAAAATTTTACATGGTCTTCCAATTTATAAGAAACACCATGATATGACTCTATTGGTAGTAGACAAGTGCAATGTCCCCTTCTTAAGCCTAGTTAGTTTGAGGATTGTTAGCCTATTTCTTGAGTTCCCATGGACTAATTGGTTAGGCAAGGGGAATCCAAAGTTCTTGGAGGATTTAGTTTCAAAGTTACAAGGTTTCTATTCATGATAATAAGATTTGTAGGAAATATAGATCTAAATGTCACTCTTCAAAGTGTTTTATGATATTTAAGGTGTTCTCCAAACTTCTTGGAGAGCACATCTAATTATAATGTCGCCAAATTGACTCTTGTCATTCTCTTATTGCTTCAGTATCATCACAACATGATCAAATTTGGATTCTGATGTGTTGTATTTTTTGTAACTTGGGGTTGAATATTTTAATTATTCACTTAAGTTCATAATGTTTTATTATTATTTTGATAACTTAAGTGTAATATATTTTTGGAAAGGTATTTGTATCCCCCATTTGGACACCTATGAGGAATAAGGGGCATTTGCACATGAAAAAATCATTATTATTTAAAAAGGCATTTTGTGGAAAAGTAAGTTATTTAATTATTTTAAATTTAAGACTTTCCATCCCAAAATATATATAAGGAGGTGTTGGGGCTCATTGTTGCATTTGATGAAGATTAATATCATTATGCTACTATAATTTTTCCAAGTTCTCCATAATATTTTAGGATAGAAACCCTCATGGATTTTCTAGTTTTGAAATTGAAATAAATTCCCTAGCTAGACCGGTGCAATTCCCTCTAGGGGTCACCATTGGTGCTAATTGAATCTTCCAATTTTTGCTTTCCAAATTGAATGCTTTGATGAAATTTTTGTTTGTTGTTTTTGATGAAGATGTTTGATTTTTGTAGTGTGTGTGTGCTTTTCCAAGCTGGCTATACCATTCTCAGTTGTTCATACCATTCTTGTAGGTCGTACCTCTTGTAGCAGGTCATACCATTTGCTAGAATCACTATGGATGGTAAAATCTCTTATTTCATTGGTTTGGTGATGTTTTAACCCCTATTTGGCTAGTCGTATTGTAGTGCAAAAGAGGTGCACTTGGCTTTGGAGACACCCAACACTCCTAAAAGTAATGCCTAGCACCTTGGAGGAGGTTTCCATAGTTTAGAGGTTGCACTTTGAAAATAAGCATGCACTAGAGGGGTCACACCACTCCATGACTATGTTGGTTCAATGATTACAAAGTTATGACAAACCTATAATTGTTTGTTAATATTATCAAATAATTATAATCCATTTTTGGGGAGTGATAAGTTGATCAAAGTGGTCTAGAAACATTATTCTAATTTTACATTCATCGTTTGGTGCATTTGGGAGTGGATTAGTGTATATTTATGAGTTATATTCTTGCTATCCTAACTATTACAATAAAGTTTCATATATGTACCAGTCATCTACTTGTCAAATCCTTGAGGTATATTTGTTATTTAAATGATGGTTGGTTAGCTTTTTGAGTTGTGATTCTTTGGGTGTGTTTCAATCAATTTTATTTTACAATAATGTTTTGTAACAATAGATATATCTTGGTATGGAAAGATTTGCTTGACTTAACATTGTAACATTGGGTAGCAGTACCACCAGTGACCTTGATCTGGCTATTCATTGTTACACACCCCACTGAATAAGTGGCTCTTGTTACTCACCCCATTGAATAAGTGGATCTTTGGTACTCACTCACCAATAAAAAGTCAAAGAGTTTCTTTGCATTCCATTATTGTATAAGGGTAAACCCACAAAAGTGGTTTAAAATTCCAGTGAGGAAGGAAAAGTAGCAAAAAATCACCCCATGCAAAAAAAATTGGTTTTTGGGGGTTCAAATGAACTTTTGGTTCGAGCGAACCCAAAAGAACCCTGGTTCGAGCGAACCCATTAAATGCAAGGTTCCACCATTCCTAAGAAGAAACCAAAACAAAACCTTTGTGGAAAGGGGGTTTGAGTGAACCCCTAGGGGTTCACTCAAACCCCCTTGTTTCACTCGAACCCCCCTTTTCCCCCCTTCTCCCCCTTTGGCACCAAAAAACTCCAAAAATTTCCCTTTGAAGCTCGGGTTGAGGATGAAAATGGAGGATACTTCATAGACCCAACTGGATGATGGTAGTCCGCAGAACGAGCTATCCAATGAATATAATTTTAATATGTTTTGGTTTTATTATGTATTTATTTTTTTACTTTTATTAAACATAGGTTTTTCACCGAAAATCAAGCTCTATGTTCTACATGTATGTGGAAAAATAGCAGATTATCAAAAAAAAATTGAAAAATATGAGTGCACTATATATTGAAGTCCTTGATCCAACAAAAAAAAATTGAATTTCGATACATACAAAAAAAGTTACATTGTATATGGTCCACCTATGTCTGAATTGCAATTGGTTTGACTTCGAAACTTGATTAAGGAAAAAATATTCAATAAAACACTATGAAACCAATTGGAAGCACTATATATCATAGTTACAAATCTAAATTCAAAAAAAATAGAATTTTATCTTTCATGGAAAAAAAGTTATGTTGTATACGGTGAGCATCACTCTTTAAAAATGGTGTTTACTGAAAAAAACTAGTTTTTAAAGGAGATGGAAAAAGAAGTGCAATATGATTCCAAAAAAATTGAAAAAAATATATTTAGAATCTATAGACAAAATGTCACAAATCACTAGTTTGCATCATCTTCAAATTCCTCACGGTTTAGCCGCTATAGGTGTCTGAAAGTGAAGATTTAGCTAGAAAAATTATTTCAGTGTCTAGTTTGGCCAAAAATTGTAAACCAGTATTGTGGGATCACCCATAAGATTTCCCACTCTAAAGTGGAAGAGTTGCTTTGCATTCCATTATTATATAATCTTTCCCACTAAAAAGTGAAGTGCCTAGCTAGCCCCACTGGATAAGCGGATGTTACTTTCAGTTGTTTACTTCAAGTAATTTTTTAATTTTGTACACTGTATGCTCTCACCTATCCCACCCTAGGAACTTGGTGATCAGAAAGTGGAAAGGAAGTTGCTAAGCATTTCATTTTTTTTGAGATAAAAAAATTTCAAAAAATATTGAGGTGTATTATTATAAAATACTCCCAAAATTTTCTCTTTTTACATCAACAAACTTGTTGGATGGTAACCAATCCTTGCAAGAAAATTTGTTCAAAAGATATTTAGACTTCATAGAATTCCAAAAATGATATCTCATATAGAGATATACAAATGAATTTGAGGTTTTGGCAAACCTTATTTTAAACATTGAGAACTCAGTTGAACAATAGTTCATCTTATCACCTTGAAACTAATGGTCAAACTAAAAGGCTAGATCAAATCTTAAAGGATTTGTTGTAAAACATAAGAAATATCTTCGTCTAGTTGAGTTTACATCTAATAATTCATACCACTCTATTTTAAAAATGGCTCCATTTGATACTTTGTATGGTATAAAATATAGAACACCCATCAATTGGGATGATTCCAGAAGATAAGGTGTGCATTGGGCCAAAAATATTAGTAGAAATAGAAGAAAATTTCAAATTAATCTAGAAAAGGTTGAGTGAATCTATTGATAGGAAAAAAAGCTATGGTGACTTAAAGAAAACTCCAAGATAGTTTGATTTAGGAGACGAGGTTCTCTTAAGAGTTAAACCTCATAAAAGTTTGATTAAGTTTGACAAATCAACAAAGTTAGCTCCTAGATTTATGGCTCCTTTTGAAGTGTTAGAAGTCATTAAATTAATTGTATAAATAATAGCTTCACCACTAGCTCTTGGTCAATTGCATAATATATTTCATGTGTCTTTAAAAAAATCATGTATCAAATGTCATTCATGTTCTCAATTGAAACTCCTTACATGCTCTAGATCCAAGAGTGGTAAAAATAGTGCATCTCAAAGTGCTTGAGGGTCACACATGCTCTTATTGCATAACAAAGAACTAACTCGGTACAAGATCCAGTTGACCAATATTTAGAGGACAATACCACATAGGGAGACTATGAAGAGTTTCATAAAGTTTTTACATGTCATTTTTCATACAAAATTTAAGCAAACTTTTGTCAACTGACATGATTAAATAAGTTATCAAGATGATGAGATTTTCCTAGTTGGAAAGGTTGTCACATCCCATTTTTATTATTTATTAAGAACATATTTGTTTAGTGATTAATTGATTAATTTATATGTATATAAAATATTTTAAAATAATGCACCTAAAATGAAGGTATTTTTTTTGCATGATATTATCACAATTTAATTATTTATTTTTTATGGATGATTTTTATTCAACATCATAATTGTAAATGGTTTTTGTTATGAACTAACAAATGTTTTTAATTATATGCAAATGATATTTTAATTATTTCATGAATATGATTTTTAATAATGACCTAGACTAATTACCATCTATTAGCATGAGATGGATGTAGGATAGTGTTTTTCCATCATGCACATTAAGGGAGAGTATCTTTCAAGAGAGGAAGGTAGATGGAGACACTAAGGTAGTCAAACCATGATAATCTAAGAATCCTCACACACTTGCATATGTTCGACTATGAGATAAATGCATTCTAGGCATATTATTGGCCTCCTAAAAGTCATCATAAGTTGGTCTTTTCTTTCAAATGTATTTTGAAAGATTTGGTTTAGGTATTATATTTAACCATGCTTAGTTTGAGTTATATATGTCATTTCCTAGATCTAACTCATAACATTTCCAAGTAAAATACTTATATTTGGAGATCATGAGTGGAGTCAAATTTTTACCAATTTATTTTATTTCAAATATTTAAACTATAGCTAGAAAGGGAGACTAGAATCTATTTTTAAAACTTTTCATTGATTATTATTTGCAGTTGGTGGAAAAGAGTGGAGTTATTTTGAAAACCTTTGCATTGAAGTTTATTTTATTTTTAGCAAAGTCAAGATTAGGAAGCCCGAGATTACATTTTGGATGAGAAATTAAGAAAGTTTGGGCATGAGAATGGGATGGCATATCTTTCTTATTACTTTGCAATTTGCTTTCAAGTTTTTCTTGACAAGTCATGGAGATTGGGCATGAGAATTTGGATGCCTTTTCTTACATTTTCCAATCCCTCCTTTTCCTAGAATTCTTCTTATAGGGCATGAGAATCGGGGTGTGAATTTTGCATGTTTTTTTCTTCTTTATTTTTGGATTATTGTTGTAGTTAGGTGTAGGAATTGGAAGGTAATTTTGAGGTTTTCTTTTGATCATTTCCTTTCGTGATTTCTCCAACATGGGAAGCTAGGTGTGGAAATTTGCTTTCTTTCTCTTTTTTCCTAGTGTTTATTGTTGTAGCTAGGCATGAGGTTTGAGTGGGAGATAAGAAGACATATTTGGAGCAAAAATATTGTAAGTTTTTTCTCTATTTTATATGAAATCAAATATTCTTCCATAAAAAATAATATATTAAAGTTCTCTTTTGAGCTACATTTTAACACTTTGTAATTATTTTATTTGGGCATTTTAAATGGCATAAAGATGAGTTATGTATATGAGAGTATTTGCACCAATATTATGGCCTATGCAAGCTCTAAATTTTTTATTAAAAATATATTCTTTTATATTCACATTAAACCATAATATATCAGTTATATATTATTGATTGATAGGAGGAGTTTGACATTAGATTTTCCAACTAGATGATTGCATGCATGTTATTTATTCTCAAATGCTCTCAAAAACCTTAGTTTTGAGGATTAAGTCACTTTACTAACCTTATAAGCAATTGGGCTAGGTGAATGTATATTTTGCATGCATCTTCTCATTTAAATGAGTTGATATTATCATTATTATCTTATTTAGTATGAATGCAATGCCTACCATAGAGGCTACAATAAGTTGGCATTTCATCATACAATTTGTAGTTGCATACCTTTAGCATTTTGTCATGCATTTTATGGTTGAATTTTATGGAATTTTGTCAAATGTTTCGTGCACTTTCTACATGCATAGGGGAAACATCATTGAGACATGACAATGATTGTTTACTTATGATTTTCATGAGGCATTATGACAAATAGATATATGCATTGTGCATGCATTGGGACTACACTTTTAGAGGAATTTGATAATCAATCCCATGCACTTTATGTATACATTTTATTCATGTATGTGTGTGTGTGTACGTATGTGTAATAGAATTTAGAGTTATATATCTTATCTATAAATGATTATATTTATTAATTTAAACATGTCAGCTTTTGCTATATATGCAATGCATGACATTATCATTATACCTAGATATGATCTTGTGATAGAAAAGATAAATATTTGATTTCACAAAGATGCATAGTATTTGTTTTCTATATAAATAATCATTTTCCTCCATAAAAAAGAATATATAAACATAGACAAACAAAAATGGATATCATACATATGTAGATATTGAATTGATTATACGTGTTTTATTTTGAGCACTATTGATTGGTAGTGAATAAAATATGTACATTTTATTAAACCAAGGGATGGGTATGCTAGGAGTATGGTAACTAATTAGTTAAATTATAAAGTCAATATGTTGGTATATGCATTATTTTTCCTTTTTTGTGGTCATTTTGGATGAGTCAAGCAAGAGATAGTTATTTTGTGAATGAATGAATCTCAAAGCCTTGGCCAAAGTGATCTTATGGTTGTATGCATCATCAATTCAAAATGCATTTCAAAGTTGCATGTTAGTTGGAAGTCAACAATGGCTAGAAGGTATTTAGGGTCTATATGATTGACTCCATGTGAGAGTGATTATGCATTTATATACTTGGTTCTCGAATTTAGTTTTACCACATATGTTAATATCTATTATGTTCATTGAAGGATTGGGCCACCTCCAATAGGAAGTTGAATGAGGGACCACTTGGTCTATGGTTGGAGGTAAAGTGCTTAAATAATTCTCTCCTTCCAAATAGCTTGATAACTATATTTCTTGAACTCAAATGACATGACTTGACCATGGAGAATTCATATGTACTTTTGTAAACTAATATGCATTTGTAAAATGCTAAGACAATAGTCCTTAACTGAGTTGTAATTATTGATAAAATAATATGAATAACATGTATCAGTAATAAATTTGTGAGTGGGGGTGGGCGTTTGTTTGTGTGCTGGGGGGTCCGTTTTGTTCTGTGATTGGTGGGTGGAGTTTGGAGGGTGCTCGGCAGTCGGGTTTCTTCCTCTGCTCACGGCTGGCCTTCATTTTCCTTCAGCATTTGGTGGTTGTGGCCTGGTGTTTGGGAAGCTTGTTGTGGCGTGTGTGGGTTTAGAGTGCTCTGGTGGGGTGTGGTGTGGCAGAAGGTGGGGTTTGGTGTGGGGTGAGGTGTGTGGGTTGTGTGTTGGGGTTGGGGGTGTTTGGTGATACGGCTGGTGGTTTTTGTGTACCCTCCTTTGAGGAGGTGTGGGGCTGTTCCTCTAGGGCTTCCGTGGGTTTGCATGATAGATTAGGGTTTTGTTCCTCTATGTTGCAAGGGGAATCTTCTGGGGTTGGCCCCAAAATGGACTTCCACTCGGCGTTTGGTTCGAAACCATCTCTACAGGGCTCGAAGGCTTTTGATAATAATATTTTTTCGGTGGAACCTGAAAAATTTGTGATGGGATCGGCAGAAGGGCCTAGAATTCCAAAGATTAATGGGTGCCTCGAACGGTGTAAAGAGAGGCCGAATGTAGTCATTCTGATGGAGATGTTGGCAAAGGATATCGATTATTATTCAAGGCATTCTCTTTATTGCAAATTCTTGGGTTTGAAAATTTCGTTGTAATTCTTGGATTCGTGGGCTCAAAGGACATGGATGCTTGAGGGGGAGATGGAGATCCGCCTCTTGGAAAATAATTATTTCATGGTTACTTTTGACTGCATGGCTGATCGGAATAGGGTTTTTGAAGGGGGCCCGTATTTTTACAACCAAGTGGGCTTGTTCATTAAGCCATGGCATGTTGGCTTCAACCCAGCGAACGAACTTCCGAATCAGGTTTCAGTTTGGGTTCGTCTTCCAAGGCTCCCTGTGGAATGTTGGCGCGAGGATGTGTTGCACTTATTAGCTTCGAAGCTTGGAAAACCTGTGGGTTCGTCATAGCATACGCAATTCAAAAAGGTAATGACTTTTGCTCGATTCTGTGTAGAAATTGACTCAAGTAAGCCATTGCCAGACTCTTTGGAAGTGAGTGCAGGAGATTATTCGTGGGTGCAGCAGCTTGATTATGAAACGCTACCTTTCCGTTGTCGTTTCTGTCATGAGTATGGTCACCTCCAGTGTAGATGTCCAAAGGCCAAGCCTTTGGAGGCTCAATCTCCTCAGCCTTCAAATAATCCACCCAGAGTGGATAAGGGCAAGGATCCCATTCAGGGTTTTGGTGGTAGGGAAGATGGTTTCACTCCTGTTAGAGGTCGAAATAGAAATAAAGGTCATAAAAGGACTTTGAAGGACAGGCAGGAGGAGGATACCTTCAATAGATTCGAGGTGTTGGAAGACCTTAGCCAGCAGGAGGTGAACCCGGGATTTTTGGATCTAGATCATGGGACTTTGGATATGGATCAACATGGCCCTTCGGTGGAGGAAATGCTTACTTCCCAACAGTAGGGGGTATGAGATTTCCATGCATAGAGGAGGTTGGGAATGATCCTGGACAGGCAAAGCTCAATTCAGAGGTGATTGTGTTTCGCATGTTGACGGGACTTTGGACCTAGTGACAGATCGACAGATGGGGGTTCAGGATGAGTTGGGTGGTAGTGTTGAGGCAGTGAAAGATAGTGCGAATAAGGCTCACCTCTTGCAGAAAGTAGGTTCGAAGGTGGGGAAGAAGAATTTTAAGTCGTCCTCTTAGTTGGGTATTTTGCAAAAAGATCTTAAAAAGGGGGGGCTAGAGAAAACTTCTAAGCTAGGAAGGAAGAAGAATGTGGAAAAGATTAAGATGATTGGGGAGACTTTGGTGGAGTCAGGGTCAGTCAAGACTCTGGATTCGCATTTTTCTTCTCCCTTGAAATGATAGTTCTTTATTGGAATGTACGGGGCTTGAACAGTGGCCCTAGACAAAAAGTTGTTCGGGATTTGATTAGGCTTCATTCGCCTGATGTTCTTTTTCTTCAGGAGACTAAGCTCTCTATGGAAGGTATGATGGATTTAGCTCCTAAGTTATGGAGGAATGGTGATTTCCAATGCACTCCAGTGCTTAGGGGTCTTCTGGTGGGGTGGCGTGCTTTTGGAACCCGTGGAAGATCTGCCCCCAATGGTGGGTGTCTTTTAAATCCTCCCTTTCCATGGTGGCTTCTTGTTTTGTATCTAGGGAAATTGTTCTCCTCTCCAATGTGTATGCGTTGGTGGAGTTGTAGGGCAAGCACCTCTTGTGGTCCAACATTCATTTAGTCCGTAGCCTATTTCCTTACCATCCTTGGATTATTGGAGGTGATTTTAATTCTATCACGGAGCTTGCGGAGAAGCGGGGTGGTACTGCTAGGCTGGAGGCTTTTGTGTTGCTGCTCCAGGACAATATCTCTGCTCTGAATCTTGCGGATATCAAGCCGGGTAATGGTCTATTTACATGGAATAATAGGAGAACTGGAGATGCTTCTATTTCAGAGAGACTTGATAGATTCTTGGTGTCTAGTTTTTGGTTGGGGGACAAGTGGAGGACTAGTTCTGAAATACTGGATGGTCGAGGTTCTGACCATTGGCCAATTAAGCTAGTGGCTGAAATGCCTCAGCGGTGTGCTAGACAGACCTTTAAGTTCCAACTCATGTGGCTCAGGGATGAATCTCTTCATGATTTACTCCCTGGCTGGTGGGATCTTGGGAAGCCAGCTTATGGCACTGCTATGTACTCTTTCTCAAAGAGGCTCCAGTATGTTAAATACAGGTTGAAGAGATGGAATAGGTAGCATTTTGGTAATTTGTTTCAAGAAAAACATAAAGCTCAGGATTATCTTGATCTAATTACTAGACAGATTCGTGATCAAGGCCTCTCGGAAGAATTGAGTTTGTTAGAGGTTGCTGCGACTAAAGAGGTTGAGGAATGGGAGCTAAGAGAAGAACTTTTTTGGAAACAGAAGTCTCGTATTGAATGGCTTCAGGCTGGTGATAGGAACACCTCTTTTTTCCATAACTCAGTTAAGGATCAGAGGCAAGGTAATGCTATTTCTTCTCTCTTGATGTCTGATGGGGAAATTTTTTCCTCTTCCGCTTCTATTTCTGTTGAATGTATTCGGTATTTTTCTTCCTTATTCTTTGAGGATTCGCCTCCTGCGGAGGAGGATGAAGCAAGGATTTTAGATTGTATCCTGCAGCTGGTGACTAATGAAATGAATGAATCGTTGCTCTCTCCTATTACCTTGGCGGAGCTTGAGAATGTTGTGTTCCAGATGAAGAAAGGTAAAGCACCTGGGCCTGATGGATTCCCTGTCGAATTTTTTTAGGAGTTCTGGGAAGTGGTTAAATTGGACCTCTTAGAGGTTGTTCAGGAATCCTTTATGCATAAACAAATGTTGAAGTCTCTGAATGCTAATTTTTTAGCTCTTATTCCAAAGAGGGAGGGGGCTAATTCTTTGGATCTTTTTAGGCCTATTGCGCTATGTAATGTTGTGTATAAAATTATTACCAAGTTGATTGCGGAAAGGTTGAAACCTTGGCTTGGTGGGTTAATCTCTGAGGAGCAGGGGGGTTTTGTTGCTGGCAGGCAGATCATGGATGGGGTTTTTATTGCGGTTGAGACCATCCATTCTATGGAATCCTTAAAAGAAAAATCTATGTTTATCAAGTTGGACATGGCCAAAGCGTATGATCGTGTTAAGTGGAGCTTTCTCTTTAAAATTCTTGGAGCTTTTGGCTTTGTTGAGGGTTGGATTGATTGGGTAAGGAGTTGTGTCACTTCTTCTTCCTATTCGGTGCTTATTAATGGTGAGCCCACTTGTTTGTTTGGTGCTTCTAGAGGCCTCAGGCAAGGAGATCCCCTATCTCCCTACTTATTCATCCTTCTTGTGGATGGCCTGGGAAGGCTCATTCGTGCTCAAGTTGCTAGCGGCTCGCTTCAGGGTTGGATTTGGGGAAATGACATTCCCCCTCAGTCTCATCTTTAGTTCGTTGATGATATTGCCTTGATGGGTAGGGCAAAGGTTGAGGAGGCTCTCAACTGGCGCAGTGTGTTGGATAGTTACTTGGCAGCTTATGGGCAGTGCATTAATGAGGGGAAGTCGTTCATTTATTTCTTCCATACTCCTAAGGTTATTCAAAGGAGAATTGTTGGTATTCTTCATTTCCAAATTGGTTTGCTTCCTTTCTCCTACCTTGGAATCCCTCTTGCCATTCATTCTCTCCCCAAAAGGTTTTGGCAAGAGACTCTTGACAAGTTTCGAAGATTGGTCAGTCATTGGACTTGCAGGTGGCTTTCTTCAGCAGGTAGAGTGACTCTTCTAAAGTCGGTGGTCCAAGATCTCCCTCTTTATAGATGCTTTGTTCTTTCTGCTCCCTCAAGCTTTGTTAAGGACTTCGAGAAATTGTCTCGTCAGTTTCTGTGGGTTGGCAATCTTCTTCATAGAAAATGGAGTTTGGTGAGGTGGGATGTTGTTTGTAGGCCAAAGCAAGAGGGGGGTCTTGGTCTACAACGGACGGATTTGAATGGGCAGGCCTTGGCTACTAAGTTGTATTGGCATTGGTGCTCACAACAACACATGTGGTGGGCTAAAATTCTGACCTTCAAATATTTGGGAGCAGTGGAAAGTAGGGAGGTTGTTAGATTCGGTATGGAGGGGAAAGGTTCTATGATCTGGAGTACCCTTAAACGGGGTGCCAAGCTTGTTAAGCAGGGTCTTTTTTGGATTTGCAATGGGGGTTGAGATGCTCTCTTCTGGCATGATTCCTGGGATGGACATCCACCCATTGTGTCCTCTCATCCCCACCTCCACGATTTGTGCCAGGTTTTCGAGGAGGCGGGTTGGTGTCATGTGGCAGACTTCAAATTGCAAAAATATTTGGGTCAGATTTCTATGTCCAGATGGAAGGACCCCTTGGAATGGCCTCATGGTGGTGCGGTGGAGGATCGTCAAGAGCTTGCTAAGCTTTTATCGAGTCATGCCTGCAACTCTCTCCAAGGGAGTGATGTGCTTGCTTAGGGTCCGGATTTGAAAGGAAAATTTTTGGTGGCCTCTGGTTATCAGGTTCTGGATAAACATGTTTTTGGGAGCTCCCAGGTTACTTGGTGGAAGCATGTTTGGAATAAATTTTCTTGGCCTAAGTGTAATTTCTTCTCTTGGCTCGTGGTCCAAGGGAAGTGTCTTACTTGGGACAATCTTTGGAAATGGGGGTTCCAGGGCCCCTCCATGTGTATTATATGTGGTCAGCATGAAGAATGCTTATTGCATCTCTTTTTTCAGTGTTCTTTTGTTAAGACTATCTGGCATCACTGGTGGAATCTCTGGAGATTACCGTGTTGTCATGTTTCTTCTTTGGAGGATTTTTGGTCGAGACAGGGATCTTCTCCTGCCATAACCTCTTTTCTTAAAATTGCTTGGAGCATTGGTCCTAGTTTGATTGTTTGGAAAATCTAGTTGGAGCATAACAGAAGGATTTTCCTGGATAAAAAATTGCTCATGGGGCAACTTTGGAGGTGAATTCTTAGGGCTCTGCAGGAGACTTTGACTGCAAAGTGTGACTTGTCTATGCCGATTGATCCTGGGGAATTGGGTGTTGTTAATGCCCTGGGTCTTGTCACAAGGGACAAGAGTATTTGGAGCAAAGTGCATTGTAGGCGTGGGCGTGAGAGGGTTGCTCGTGAGGGATTTTGGTGTCCGCCGACTCTGGGGGAGCTAAAAATCAATACGGATGGGTCGTCCAGAGGTAATCCTGGGCATGTTGGGGTTGGTGGTATTGGTAGGGATAGCCTTGGAGTGGTGATTTTTTTCTTCTCTATGTATCCTGGCTTGCAAACTAATAACCTTATGGAGGCAAGTGTTATTCTCTTGGCATTGGAGCACGCGGTTGGCCTCGGATAGCGGCGGATTGTTTGTGAATTTGATTCTCAGGTGGTGATTGATATGTTGAATAAGAAAAATTTGGAGGATGTGAATTGGCAGCTTGTTGTGGTTGTCAAGCAGATTATTTCTATGTGTTCTTCTTTGGAATCCATTGTTTTCTGTCATATTCCGCGGGAGTGGAATAGGGTGGCTGATGGGCTGGCTAGATGGGCGTCAGAGAGGACTGATTCTTGGTATGTGGATGACTGGGGCAACCTTCCTGAGGACATGGCGCATGTTCTTGAGGAGTGGGTTGTGGAGGATATGAGGTGTTTCTTGGGTGTGAATTAATTCTTGTATTGTTGGGCCCCTTTGTGGCTTCTTTCTTTGGACTTTGTAATGTTGTTTTGATGCAATAATATTTTTACCCTCTTTATTATTAAAAAAAAAATGAGTTGTAATTATTATACTAATTTGAATATAATTATATTATTGAGACATGCATTATGATGAACTTTAAAATTAGTTAAAGTTAGTTAATGTTTTTCATTTATTTCTTAAATTTATGGCATTTTATGTTTGAATTTGAAACAAAAACTAAATCTTTATGGAAACATTTTAATTTTTTTCTTTGATAGTAAGCATTTGATTTAAATTTAGAAAAAAATCTATTTCATAACTAACATAAAACACATAATCAAGAAAAGAAATCAACCTAACCAAACCAAGTTGAAAACTAACAAAAAGCTAGAATGTGATTAAAATTAGAAAAGATACCTCTATGCAAATAGAACCAACTTCGAAATCAAATTAAGAATTTTTAGATCTATAATAAGTATCAAGAAAATATCAATAAACAAACATAATTCAAATTAGAGAATCAAATCACTTGGAATCATCCATGTCATTAGAACTATGACAAGATATAAGTATAGTTCAAGGACAAGAAAG